>BLKR01004677.1:0-7500 GCA_011170035.1 Teleogryllus occipitalis
ATACGTATAGATGACTATTAAAGACAAAAAAGATTAAATCAAAGGACGAATTACAGCTTAAGAAACCTTCATCTGATACGGTTCAAGTATAATTTTCCACGTTCAGTATGTATGGCATGTAACCAGGCAGAATACATTATACAATGAGGTATCTTAATTATTCAAGTGCCTGGGGGGGGGATGCACGAAAGAGATTCTTGTAATCTAATGCATTTGTTTGTGACGACTTCATAAATTTGACAGAACATTTTTACGCTAGAAAAAGTAGAAAATAATGAAACTAAAAATAACAAAATCATTAACAATAATGAAGTAAACAATAAACTGATATTTGCAGGCTTAGCATATCATTTATAGATAGATTCGTAACACTGAGAAAGTAAGTTCTAAGTCCACCATTACAAATTTGAAATGTGTGTTGTCGTGTGAGATAAAGAGTTCGAGTCAAGAGGAGAAAAGAGAGAGAGAAAGAGGAGAAGAGAGAGAAAAAGAGAAGTGAGAGAGAGAGAGAGAGAGAGAAGAAGAAGAAGAAGAAGAAGAAGAGGGAGAGAGAGACAGAAGAGGAGAAGAGAGATCAAAAATTAAAAAAATAGGGAGAATAAAAGAAAGCAAAGGAGGAGAAAGAGTTTACCATTTGCGTGCATATGAAGGAGTTTATGTGGACACCACCTTGCGTCTTCAATGTGAACCTGAACGCCTGTAAAGCATCTTCCGGGGCTTCGTTCGTGGCTCGCGCGCAGACCCCACCTGTCGCACCGGCGGAGGGAAGCCGTGAGGTGTCGTGGGAGCGGGGGGGGGAGGCTTGGGGCGTAGTAGAGCATCCTGAGACTGACGGCATCGCGACCCGGTGCGTCTGGCTACAGTACGGACGCACGGCGCCTCGTGATGCCGAGGCTCAGGGCGATGTGAGGGACTGCGTGATCTAAGAGGGTGGGGAAGCTTCAGATGACACAGAGGCCTAATAAAGCGAGACGGTCTGAAGTGGCGGGGCGTATATGGAGGTCGAGGCGGACTGAGGGCTTGGCTGAGCAGAGAGGGCGGGGAGACCCGAGGAGTCGGGGAGGTCTGAGAGAACACATGGCCTGAGGACCTGGCTGAGCAGAGACGGCGGGGAGGCCGGAGGAGTCAGAGAGGTCTGCGAGAGCGGATGGCCTGAGGACCTGGCTGAGCAGAGACGGCGGGGAGGCCGGAGGAGGCGGAGAGGTCTGCGAGAGCGGATGGCCTGAGGGCCTGGCTGAGCAGAGAGGGCGGGGAGACCGAACGAGGTGGAGTGGTCTGAGAGAGCAGATGGCCTGAGGGAGCGAGGCGGTCTGAGAGGGGGGGTTGTCTGAGAAAGCGAGGTGGCTTGAGAGAGCGATTAGGTCTAAGAGGTCAGGGAGGCCTGAGAGGGCAGAGACGGTTAAGATTGATTAGTGTGTCCTGGGTCGTCAACTACTAAGGTCATTAGTCCCAAAAGTCTAATGGTTTTATCGCGGGTGTTGGCAGGGATCCTCCTCCGCTAGATCGTGAGATCCGGCGCTCACCTACAGGGAATTTATCGGATTATTATTGCGAAATTTATCCAACCATGTATCTCTCACCAATGAGGCCCCGCCCCACCAGGGACTAGCACAAAGCACCCGACTGGTCTCCCTGCATGAATGGAAGTGTAGTTCATGAGTGTGTGTAAGTAAAGTGGTGAGGATAGGACAAGGAAGAGGAAGGAAAGATCGCGCGCTGTACGTGGCCAGTTTTTAGGGTACCACTCCGGCATTCACTTGGAGTTGATCGAAGAAACCATGGAAAACTACCAATCAGAGCAATCATCCGCTAAAATTCTCCTCCAGACAGTGACTGCATAGGACCTAGCCACTTGAAAATCGAATGGGAATGTGACCGGTTGAAGGGGCGTGGCGGACTGAGTGGGCGAGGCAGGCTGAGGGGGCGTGGCAGGCTGAGGGCGTGGCAGGTTGAGGGTGTGGCAGACTGAGGGCGTGGCAGGCTGAGGGCGTGGCAGGCTGAGGGCGTGGCAGGCTGAGGGCGTGGCAGGCTGAGGGCGTGGCAGACTGAGGGCGTGGCGGGCCGAGGGGGCGTGGCAGGCTGAGGGCGTGGTAGGCTCAGGGGGCGTGGCAGGCTCAGGGGGCGTGACAGACTCATGGGGCGTGGCAGGCTGAGAGGGCATGGAAGGCTGAGAGGGAGTGGCAGGCTGAGATGGCAAACTGAGGGGGCGTGGTAGGCTGAGGGCGTGGTACGCTGAGGAGGCGTGGCAGGCTGATGGGGCGTGGCGGAGTGAGGGAGCGTTGCCGGCTGAAGGGGCGTGGCTACCTGGAGGAGCGTGGCATCCTGAAGGGGCAGAGCGTTCTGAGGCCGCGAGGGAAGCGGGAAGTTAGGACACATAGCGTGGGTGGCGTGAGGCGCCAGGAGACAGCACGCAGCTGGGCGACCCGCTGACAGGGCCGCGAGCCGCCAGTTGGCGATGGTTGGGTGGGGTGGGGGGGAGTGGCTGCGGTCCTGTGGGCGCCCTGATGGCACGGGGCCGACCGGGAGGCGCCTCCGGAGGCGACTGGCACGAGCCACCGCGCGACCGGTTTCTTTGTGCAGATGTTATTAATGGGTTGGAGGAAAGGCTCCATGCGCGGAAACCGGACGCAACGGGACTTATGTGGCAGCAGGCCGTGGAAACGCCGGGCGAGCGCCCCAATTTCTTCCCTTTACTTTCTTCTCATTTGCTCCTACAGCTAGGAAATGTATGTGTGTAATCCACCGTGCAGGTGACGCAAGTGGCACAATTATTTGCACGTCTTGCTATTTTTTTAAACTGAAGTGAATATTTATAAACGTTTTCAGGATCAGAGAACATGAGTTGATTAGTTTTCCGTATGAGAGCTTTTCTTTTAAGTCTCTTCCTTCACTGTTATTCTGAATGCAAATGTATTGGTGCAGGGAAATTGTGTAGCCGTAGTGCAACATTTGTTTCTTGAATTTAAAGAGGAGAAGAAAAAGTTCAATATATTCAACAATCGATATCGATGTTTGGATCACTGAGAAAAGTGACAGAGTCATTTAAGATTTAGGATACGAAAAGTAAAAATGACAGATTTTTATCATTTGTGAGTCGTTATGAACACAAAACTCCCTAAAAGGTCTACTATTGGAGGCAGAATTACATCCTGGAAAACATTGGATTGATTTAAAACGAAAATGAAGTTAGCAAATGATGATACAAAAACATAGCAGGTGCACTTGTGATCCGTAAATATTTTACACAGAAATACGTGTTATCATTATGAATAATTTGCACTGGGAGGGTCGACTGACGGCATCAACTGATAACACTGCAGTGTCTCTGACCGAGGGGTCCTAGGTTCGAGTCCGGACAGTTGCACACTTTTCTCCACAAGCTTGTCAGCAAGATCGAGTTTTGTCGCTGTCTGGAGGAGAATTCTAGTGGCCGGCTGTTATGATCGGCAGTATTTGGTGATTTCTTCGATCAACACCAGGCGAATTCTGTATCAGTACTCTAACAAACGGGCCACGGACCGCGCATGATCTTTCCTTCCATTTCCTTGTCCTATCCTCACCCCTTACTTGCACTCAAGTACCGATAACTACACCACTACACATACTGGGAGGCCGGTCGGAACCTGAGAGCTTGTCCCGGCTGGAACGGTGCCCCGCTGGTGGGAAATACCTGGTTAGGGAAATCCCCGATAGCCGAAGGAAATTCAGCCCCGAATCTTACCATCACCGCCACCGTCACCAAGAACCACCAAGAATCACCAGGAACACCGCCACCTCCCGCAATGAAACATGCACTAAACTTAAGGGACTAATTACCTAAGCAATTGATGCGCCCGGAATCACTAGCCAACCAACCAAAACTATTATTTGGAAACAATAAGTTCTAGATCCTTGAAAACAGACTTTTGTGTTTCAGAGGAAAACAAAAAAATTGTTTCTTTGTCAATATCTACTAAATGAGATCTTTTTGATTGTTAAGTTAAATTTTTGGAGATTTAGTTCCCTAATTGTGACAATGAGAATATTGATAACTGCCAAGAGTTGGAACTCGTACAACCCATCTCCTGGACCACCGCTGGTCACCTGTAACACTTATCGGCGGTACAAGGTGTCCTTCCAGATACTCTACAAGCATTCCAGTCACTTCTAATGACACAGATGATCTGACTGAGATATTCACTTAAAATGACACCGCCTCTGCGGCTACCGAGATAAAAGGAAATGCATCCGAGGAAACACTCTGGGGCAATGAATGATAGGTACACAAAAGAACCGTTACGCACACCTGCATTCCGACTCAACAAAGGTGAATATCTGGTGACCATGATGTCGAGCCTCTAATAAGCAAAAGTACGACTCATTGAGCTTGATGGAGCCAAACCGGGTCAGAAGCCTACGGACAGACAGATGGACGTTCCGACATTGTCCATTTGCCTGATGTCTGATGAAGACTACGAGGAATTGATACAACCACACTCAAACCTAACTGTTACTATGAAACTAGTTGTGTAAAAAATGAAAGAAGTACTCATGTATGATTCCTAAATGTTAAAATAACAAACATTGTCTTGATTAGGGTGTGTTGTCAGTTTCTATTGGCATTACCAACGAACCATAAAAACTGACTATGTATTTTAAGTCTGGTAAGAGATAGATGTATTCACGTAAGAATTTTGTCTCAGCCAATAAGAACGTTCAGTGACACCTGCCTCTTTGGCGAAGAAAATCTTTAGATGCTCTGCTGGTATTCTTAAAACGGACCGGCAGGTTTTAACAGTTATTGGCAAAACCGCTGTGAGTAAGGTCATGGTCTGAAATTACTGAACGCATCAGAGGTAGATGAGCAGCTGAACACTTGATAGCTTGATAAGACATACCTTCAATACTATTCACAGAACTAGTGTTGTTCACTGAGTTCATTTCTTATTTATTGTTCATATAGTATTCATGTTAATATTAAAGGATTACTATTTATGTAGAATATTAATGGCACTCAAAGGAAAATATAGTGCTCGGTGTTAGTTCGATGGCAATGATATTAACATTGATATTTTCTCAGCGAAATATAGACAAGTATTTGATGTCGATGATCACTATAATGAAAACAGTGGTTGAGATGCCACAAATATTTGTGAACTTAAGTGTCTAAATGCGTTTCTACGTGGACTACCCAAATGAATTGCAGAAAAAGGTTGTTTTTTTTTTTAGAGAATACACTTTTTAATCAATACAGTTCGTATAGAGAACTATGAGGGACAAACGTCTTCCCGTACGGTGTGCAGATAATACGCGGCTGTTCACTCCAGAAACACCACTGCCACTACAATTTCTACTGTCACTGTCGTCGCTTACAGTGCCACCGCCACCGCTGATCGTACAGAGAGACCTTCATCGTCACCAACATCCCCATCGTCACAGCCATCGACATCGTCACAGCCACCGTCACAGCCACCGTCACCGTCACAGCCACCGTCACCGTCACCGTCACCGTCACCGTCACCGTCACCGTCACCGTCACCGTCACCGTCACCGTCACCGTCACCGTCACCGTCACCGTCACCGTCACCGTCACCGCCACCGCCACCGTCACCGTCACCGTCACGTCAATGTCACCGTCACCGTCACCGTCACCGTCACCGTCACCGTCACCGTCGTCACCAAGTCACCGTCACCGTCACCGTCACCGTCACCGTCATCGCGGTCACCGTCACCGTCACCGTCACCGTCACCGTCACCGTCACCGTCAATGTCACCGTCGTCACCGTCACCGCCGTCGTCACCGTCACCGTCACCGAAAGTCACCCTCACCGTCACCGTCACCGTCACCGTCACCGTCACCGTCACCGTCACCGTCACCGTCACCGTCACCGTCACCGTCACCGTCACCGTCACCGTCACCGTCACCGTCACCGTCACCGTCAGCGTCAGCGTCAGCGTCAGCGTCAGCGTCAGCGTCAGCGTCAGCGTCAGCGTCAGCGTCAGCGTCAGCGTCAGCGTCAGCGTCACCGTCACCGTCACCGTCACCGTCACCGTCACCGTCACACCGTCACCGTCACACCGTCACCGTCACACCGTCACCGTCCCACCGTCACCGTCACCGTCACACCGTCACCGTCACACCGTCACCGTCACACCGTCACACCGTCACCGTCACACCGTCACCGTCACACCGTCACCGTCACACCGTCACCGTCACACCGTCACCGTCACACCGTCACCGTCACACCGTCACCGTCACACCGTCACCGTCACACCGTCACCGTCACACCGTCACCGTCACACCATCACCGTCACACCGTCACCGTCACACCGTCACCGTCACACCGTCACCGTCACACCGTCACCGTCACACCGTCACCGTCACACCGTCACCGTCACACCGTCACCGTCACTGTAACGGCCATCGCCACCGCCACTGCCACCGTCACCGCCACTGTCGCCGTCACCACGCTACCTCGCCGACATACCACCGTATTCGCAACACCAACCACGCCACATCTCGCACCCGCCCCTTCCCCCACCTCCGTCCCTGCCACCACAACCTTCCTCGCCCCAACACCCGTTCCCACTACAACACCCGACACCGCCTTCATTATCATAACCGCATCCCCTCCACCTCAACCTCTAACTCCATCTCCGCCTCCTCATCCACCTGCACATCCACATACACCATCTCCGACACCGCCTTTGCTTCCAGCACGGCTTCCGAACTGCTGCCTTTTTCCGCCTTCGCACCCGCCTCCAACTCGTCCATCTTTACCAATACCTCGACCGCCAGCTCCACTTCCACCACCAGTTCCGCTCCTGCATCCACCTCTTCATTCTTCACCTCTATCTTTACGGCCAGCTCCACCTACGCCTTCGCCTCCAACGCCTCCGACATCGTCTCCGCCACCATTTCCGCTTCTGCCTCCGCCTCCGACGCTGCTTCCGCCTGCGCCTCCGCTTCCGACGCCGCTTCCGTTCCCCGACGCTGTTTCCGCCCCCGACTCTACCTCCGATTCTGACTCCAACTCCGACTTTAACTCCGCCTCCGACTCTGCCACCACTCAGCCACCGCCTCCGACTCCGCGATCATCTCCGACTCCGCGATCATCTCCGACTCCGCGATCATCTCCGACTCCGCGATCATCTCCGACTCCGCGATCATCTCCGACTCCGCGATCATCTCCGACTCCGCGATCATCTCCGACTCCGCGATCATCTCCGACTCCGCGATCATCTCCGACTCCGCGATCATCTCCGTCTCCGCCACCGCCTCCGACTGCGCCACCGCCTCTGACTCTACCTCCATTTCCACATCCCCACCCCCTTTACCACTGACACTACCTTCGCCTCCATCTCCGCATCCAAATCCACTTCCACCTTCACCTCGACTTCCGATATTGCCTCCAAGTTCGCCATCATCTCCTCTAGCGAATCCATCTCCACTTCTGCCTCCGTACCACATCCACGCAGCAAACCTCATTTCCTCCCCGACCACCACCGCTACATCCACCG
>BLKR01004677.1:12500-72500 GCA_011170035.1 Teleogryllus occipitalis
TGGATGTTTTCACTGAGATTGAAAATGTTGTAGTAATTCGAGTTAATTGAAAAAAATAATGAGTTCCAAGTCACAACATCAGAGTGAACGAAAATTACCGAATACTAAAAATAACAAAAGGACACGTTTGTCCAGCAAAATCGATTATTAAAATAATTAATGAAAAAATAATAATTCATTTTATTCAAGACAATAATGTGGCGTGAGATTTAACTGACGAAAAGTGAACGTTCGTATTAGTCGCTTGAATGGAAAATAGAGTTTATTGAAGGATTTTTTTAAAAACTGATTTTTTTATGTACCTCTGCCTACCAATCTAATACTCCAGGTGGAGTTTGAAGTGTAAGAAGAATTTGATACACGCTAAAAGCTAGTGGTCACAGGTCCACAGGTCCTACCAAATAAATAAAGAAACGCAAGGAAAGCGACAACATCGGCAACAGACACTACGTGATGGCGGTGGGTATGGCAACGGCATATGCTGTAACTACTGATTAGGGCGATAAATGCTAGAAGTGTCATGTACACGATGATGGAAACGCCAGCGGCACCTTTTATGCTAAAGATAGTAATCTCAAATTCAGAATTTCTGGTTTGCAGAACGTTTTTAAAAAGTGTTATCTTACCTTAGATTTCTGTAAACGGCAAAAATTATATTCAGGAGATTCTGCGATAAGTCGATGACCTTTCCGATGCGTTCCCTCATTTCGCTCTCTCTCTCTCCCTCTTCGTCTCTCTTTTCTTTATCTTTCTACCTTCCTCCAATTCCTGCCCCGAAATTCCTTTGCCGGACAATGAATTCAACGTGACGTCGTCCTCTAAAAAAAGAAGGCCGCTCGTGTGTCGTATATTTATGACCAACTAAAAGCCGTTGAAGAGGGAATACTTTTTCTGTTTGCTCACAGGTCAACAGTTTCTGCTTTTTAATTCGTCGCTTCCCCAATTACTCGCGAGCTTTGTTGCGGCTCCTCGAGTGGAAAGGCGTTTTTGGAATGCAGGGCGCTCTTGGACCACCGTGGAGACAATTGACGCTCGCGGCCGTCGACGCCGAGAAATCCGAGTCGGCGGCCGTCGGCGTTTGCGGGGACACGACATCCAGGTACCCCAGCCATCGAAGCCCTCCGCTGTCGTTGCCTGAGACGTAAAACTGACCTTCCCACACGCAGACAGTGAGCAATCTTCCTTCTGTTAATGAAAGAAATGCATCGCAAGTAGTCGTCCAGAAACATAAACCAACTGATAGATTGATGATTTGGTGTGTCTGGGTGCGTGAGGTACCTAGGTTATTATGGGATATAACATTGATGCCATTGACCATCCAATAAGTTTTTATTGACAATCACTTAGTGAGTGTACTAGTTACAAAACATTACATAACGTTTCGGAGGTAGATTATCTCCATCTTCAGATGATAGTTATTCACAGTCTCGTGTACTACTATAATGTATTATTATCTCAAGATGGAGATAATCTATCTCTGAAACGTTATGTAATGTTTTGTAACTAATACACTCACAAGGCGATTGTCAATAAAAAACTTATTTGACCTTACATCAATGTTATATCCCATCACGAATTCAATGACAATCTGTATCTTATGCTTATTAAACTTAGGTTATTAGTTCACCAAGTTAAACCAATTAATTGATTGATTGATTAATTAATGATTTGGTGTTTCCGGGCGCGTGAGCTACCGAGGTCATTCATCCACCAAGTTATACTAACCGATTTACTGATTGATGATTTGATGTTTTCGGGAGCGTGAACGACTGAAGTCATTAGTTCCATAAGCGTAGTGCACGTTATATTCCGGTTGATGATGTTTCTCATCCACTGGAACGAAAGATTCAGTGCTGATTTGCTCGTTCCCTTGCGGAAGAGTTTTTTCTCCAGATATCTTACCCCAGTACAGTGTTGCCAGATTCTGCAATTTCCGCATTTCCTTCCGCCTATTTAAGGTCCAAACCACCATCTGCGTCATATGATTAGTCCGGCTATTCTCTTGATGGTCATCAGTAATGGGTTTGTCTCCCGGCCGTGTTACGAGCACTGCGCGGGACTAGCTTGGTGATGGGGCTGCCATCTTAACTGCCTCCAAGCTGGCAGAGTGCGTTGTTCGGAGCACCATCCCAGATGCATTGCTTTCACCGCGTTCGTTGCAATACCGCAGATATTGGGCCGCATCTACCCTGGGATTAGGGGAAGCTTGAGGTGTCGGCTCTTCTGCCGTTCGCCTTCCTCGTTGGCATCCTCCCATTCTGGGAAGTATGCACTGCTTCCTCTTCTGGAGTACTTCTTCGTCTGATCCCTATCCTTTGACCAGTCCGGCAAGGGAGGCCCTACCAGTAGCTACGCTACCGCCGGCATAGCTCTCAGGATCACTGGGATACTCAAGCTCCACCACCAACTCCAAGGTCATGTACTCCCTAGGCGGAGTGAAGAAATGGATCCACAGGAAAAAAACGAGCGTTACGCAAAATAAAACCAATTTTAAAGTATACCTGCTACAACAAGAGAGTATAAGAAGATTATACTGCTCGCGATTGCTAACTTGTCTTGATCAAAGAGCAATCAGTATAGATGTAAATGTTGAATGGCAAGATTTTAAAGAGCTAATATTACAAGTAGCAGAAGAAGTCTTAGGTAAAAGACCAAAAGCAAGGAATAAGAAGGGTGTTCAAAATTGGAACGAAGAAATACAGGAAATTGTTGATGAAAAGAAAAAGGCTTACCTGCGGTATCTCCAATCACATTCTGTGGAAGACAAAATAGCATACAAAAATAAAAGTGCCATTGCTAAGAGAGAAATTAGAAAGATAAAGCGGGAAAGTTGGGATAGATATATAAGTGAGATCGAACACGACTGTCATGGATCACAAGACACTGCCTATAAAATAATGAAGTATCTAAATTCGACGGAAAGAGATACACTAAAAATTAACAACATCTCCGAGAAAGAATGGCTTACATACTATCAGTTGTTGTGGACAAATACAGAGACTCCTGAAAACCCCTTATCGGAAACAATAATAGAAGCGGACCCCATTGAACTCGACGAACTGAACAACATACTTAAAACGTTCAAGAATAAGAAGTCACCAGGAACTGACTGCATGAATGCTGAACTACTTAAGTATGCACCGAAGGAAATAAGAAGGAGATTCCTCGAAATAATTAATATGTGTTGGAAGAGATATACCATTCCCGAAGATTGGAGGAAAGGAATTATATGCCCTATCTTCAAGAAAGGTAGTAGACAGGATTGTCAAAACTATAGAGGAATAAGTCTTCTCAACACAGCCTATAAGATATATGCTAAGATAATAACACGGAGATTGAATATAATTAATGAGCATATGTTATTAGAGGAACAGTGCGGTTTTAGGAAAGGTCGCTCATGTTCTGACTGCATATTCGTAGTGGAACAGCTAATACAGAAGAGACGAGAATTTAACTTACCGACATATATACTATTTATAGACTATGTAAAAGCCTTCGACAAATTGTCGCGAAAGAAACTCTGGGAGATAATGGATAAAAAAGGATTCCCTGCCCACCTAATAAGAGCAATACAAAGCCTTTACTTCGACACTAAAATATGCATTGATAAAGGATCTCAAGGAAGTAATAAATTTGTAGAAATAAATCAAGGAGTCAAACAAGGGTGCCCACTTTCGCCAGCTCTATTTAGTATATATATAGACGAGATTGTCCGGCAATGGCAAGGGCAATTGAAAACATTTTAAAATAAATGACAAATCTCTTAATACTATATTGTTTGCAGACGACCAAGTTATTTTTAGTAGCTCAGAAGATGAATTGCAAATTGCAGCACACAAACTAAACGAACAGGCAACCAAATATAATATGCAAATCTCCACTAGGAAAACAAAATCAATGGCCTTTGAAGGAACAAACCACATGAGATGTAAAATTGTGATTAATAATGAACCCATAGAACAGACAAACAATTTTACCTATTTAGGCTTCAATGTGTCTTACTGCCAGAAAAATGACATAAGTCGGAATTTAAATAGATTCTATAACATGTGTGGGACAATAAGAAGAACATTAAAAAACAAGTCTTTAAAAACCACGCAACTCAAATTTTACAAAGCAATGGCAGTTCCCATGCTAACTTACGCATGTGAAAACTGGACAATAAATAGAACAGACAGAAGAAAAATAGAAAGCGCCGAAATGAAATTCTTACGTTCAGTAGCAGGTTACAATATCTTAGATAGACAGTATAATGATGACATCAGAACCGAACTGAATATATTTAATCTGATGGACAGAATCCAATCATTTAGGAGCAACTGGCATGATCATATCCAACGCATGCCTCCAGACAGACTTCCCCTTATAATGTACACATATAATCCTAAAGGAAGAAGAAATATTGGCCGCCCCTTAACAAGATGGAAAGACTCACTCTCTTGATGTGGAAACAGGCCTTAAGGCCTAAATCCATGAAGCAGAAGAAGAAGAAGAAGAATCATTCTTTAATACTACGCTTATCAGTAGTCAATTGTTTTCTTCCAAAATGCTGTTTCAAAATCGATTATATGAAACGCTAGATGTGAGTCCAAGCTGCTTGATGTTTTGTTTTGATTGTTGAGATTTGTTTACAATTCGTCACGGTTTTGTTTCAGTGTAATACTTGCATTGTGGCTTTGACAGTTTGCATGTATTTGCTTTTGTGATGTATTTTTTAGAGAACATTCGGACAGTGGGTTTTGCTCAGTTGTACTGAAGTAGTGAAGTTGTTCACAGGTTATGTCGAATTCCGAATAGTTGTCCACGCGCCCCCAAAGAAGCAAACGTACACTGGACGCAGAGAATGCGAAAGTCAGCGCAGAAAATGTCAGTTTTGTTCTGCTTTGTACTTCCCATGCGAGAGAAATTCTGCAAACGTGTTTACTCTGTGTTGCTTAAATTGGAAAGTAAGTTTACCTTCAAGCAATATGCCAGAAGTAATCAAATGACACATCAAAAAACTTTAGAAATAATATTGATGGACAACATAACCTCCAAATCAACATTGTAAATAAATAAACATTTTATGTAAAATCTATTGATAATAATTAACTTAATTACAGCAATTCAATATCCGTCAGTATAATAGTGCTCTTTCTTTTGTGTCATATCGTGTATTATTGGAATATGTGGGCCATTTTGCATTGCCACCTGGTCATGGACCATACGTGTTCAAAATTTTGGGAACTACACATCACAGAATTTCTTCGTTATAACCCGAAGATCAAACAATGCAACATATTGTGAACATTAGTCTGGGCACAGTATTTTACATTTATCTAAGATCTCACCGTCAAATTTTGACGGGTTCTCACTAGTATTGATAATAAAATCATTGACAAATTTTCTCAATTTTTTTACTTCAGATATTTGTTGTTTATCTTCTAAAACGTTCTTTAAAAGTTTCTCAATTGTTTCATCTGAGGTACTCGGGTAGATTTTTCAACTTTTTCCTCTGTAATCTCTTCTATGTAGTAGTTGTAAAATTACAAATTTTCCTCTTCATCCAAATATACTTTTGATAGATTTCCTGATAAAGATATCCAGACTTTGATGTCTCTTTTTTTAAAGTATTTCTTACCTTACCAAATATTTGTGTTGTAATTAGCTCCTTGTGAAGATTTGTGTTTTGGAGTTCATCTGGTAAGCCATTTAAAGTTTTTACCTCAAGTGAATTAATAGCTTAGAACTTGCGCTTCTTGACACATGCCATCATTCATCAATTGTATTCCTGTCTTTGAAATCAGTGGCCAGGTGCCTCCATTGCGGTGTCAGGTATCAGTCATTTGTTCGGTAGCATGGCAGATTCAAATTTTTAGGAAACGACACACAATAGTCTTTGTTTTCTTTATACACATATATATGTGTGTATATATACATGTGTATACATATATATGTACATAGAAACAAAGGCATGCAGTGCTGTTAACATTTCCAATTTTAAGCTTGGCAATGCTGCCGATTTTAATTATGAAAATTATAATTAGCAGAGGAAGCTGATTAAGTTGCCCTAAAACTTGCCAAATACTTGTAATAATATCAAATGTTTATTTGTATTTTTACTTTAAAAATTTTGACATTTAATGTTCTCTATTTATTTTTATTGTAAAATTCACATAAAAATCGATTGAAATGTATTTATACACATTTAAATTATAAGAGGATTATAATTCTTTCACTACTTTCTTCCCAACTTTCTTTTCATAATTTGTTGTATTGTCACCAAAATTGTCAATAATATGTACATAAAATAAAGAGTGTTAACGGCAGGCCAATTTTTCTCCGTAGTGAGTTTTGAAAAGTTCCTGAACATGGTTTTCTTCTGTTGTATGTTTTTCATTGGTTTAAATAAAGACTTGTATTCACCTATCTCACTTAATAAGGCAGTATCTCCGCAACGCGCCAGCTGTGTGGTTGCTCAACCAAAAAGCTCTATCTTCCCCGTGTTAAATCGAAGGACTAAGGAGTAAAAACAATAACTTCATTAATAGAACCAAGAGCGTGGTGCAATTCCTGACAAGGCACCAGACACCGGAGAGAGCGCCATTTGGACGCCCTTTCGTTTCAAAATGATTTCATATACATCGCTATTGCTGCAAAATCTTCAATAATGAATGTTTTAAAAGGAAAATGTATATTCCTAAGATATAATGAGATCTTTTTCATTTTCTGGGGGTTGTGCAACCTAAGCGCGAGCCGCCACTGCTGGGATAGCAATGCGGTATTTCACTGATTCAAGCAGTGTAGTTTCACTAATTCAAGTAGTGAAATTTCACTGATTCAAAAAGCGGTCCCGATTTTCACTGATTCATTCAGTTCAGTTCACTGATTGTCAGTGGTCGGATTTTAACTACCACAATCAGTGAATAGTCACTGTCAATCAGTGGCTTCTCACTGATTCAAATTGAGAGAGTAGCAAATAAAATGAATACTGCAAACAAAATATTGAAATCTGTAGAGCATAATGAAAGCATGCAAAATTCCTTACCAACAACATCACATACTACTAATGTCAATTTTGCTGAATAGTCAACACAATCAGTGATAATTATTTCTAACTGCAGTAATTTCACCATCAATTTTGTTACAAAATAAATTCAGACATAGTATGTTATTATGACTGTATTTGTACTATTATGTTACAATTGTTTGATGTAAGTAATTCTTAGACTTCATTAAAGCTTCATTAAAAATGTTATTATGTTCGTTTAATTGTTTATGCATGGGCTTCTGCGATATACGATGTTAGAGCAGTCGCAGACGGCCATGGTTTATGTATTTCGTTTATGTATTCATAAGTTTCAAATAAAACATAAAAATTTCCAGATCGTAGAGAAAGTATAGTCTTCTACCCGCGCATAATGGCCATTATTCACTCGTAGAAATTACGACACTCGCTCCTACGTCGCTCGTGTCGTAAACATTAACTCGTGAATAATGGCCATCATTATACGCTCATTGAAGAATATACTATTTCATTCCTGCAACTTCCATCCCCCTTAATGTTCCTACACGGTTAATTGGTCACACACTCTTATGGCCTTCCCACCATTCAACATATGCTGTAGTGTCCTTATTTTTCCATGTTTCACATGCTTTACAGTGGGTTGACCAAACGTTGGTATCAATTACTTTTCCTGATTTACTACCAATAACGATACAAATTCCATGTTGTTAAGTATAACTCTTGTAATCCATATTCCATCTCAAGTAACAGACATCTGTGCCACCACTAAAATCTACCTCCTGTTTAGCTGCATTTGTCATGGACAGTTTCTTCACCGCTTTAGTAGTATCATTTATACGGTTATTAATAATTGCATAAGTTGTCTTCTTTACAGGTGGTCTCATATTCATTGTGCCACAGAAAACTTTGAAACCTTTTAGTCGTTGACCCACACATCTAATGGCATTCACAACTCGTCTGTTGATTTCATACACGTTTTTTGTCTGTCCTATCATGGGACAATTGGAAAATGAGCCAATTGCCAAACAATGTTCATATAACATTTAAAACTTACAACCTAAACCTGACAGTTTGTCCAGTTTAATCTGAATATTTCCCCCACAAACACAACGAAGACATTTACTCAATTCCTGACTCATTATTTCAATATCAAGGATAGCATTTCCAACACAGTCACTGTTACATTTAATAACATTAGGGCTCCTATAACCTAGCTTCCTCATAGATGCACTACAGTTCTTGTAGTCTTCAGGAACGTCCTGTTTTTTGTGTGCTGATTTCAATAGAAATTTGACTTCATAGTTTTATATGACACTTTTCTTCTCACCCTAGCACATTCACAACAAAAAATTACGGACACCAAAGTAACACGAGCACAGTACGTTGCTTACAATTCGTAACATCAGGCAACTAGGCGACCAGAAGAAAAGAATAAAAATGGCGGCAGCATGAGAAATTTACGTTCCAAACTCATCTACTGTGGGAAATTACGTATTTAAACACGATCGTGTTCAAAACGAATTTAAAAAAAAACGAAAAAAGAAAAGTAGGCGTGGCACTCTCCACTGACCGCTGCAACATGTTCGCGCAGCACAGTTCAATCAATCAATCTTTTGTCATAATTTAAAATGAATTTCTATACTAAACGGCATTTATTAAAGTGAAAAGAAAACAATGACATTTCATTAAAATCCGCCGCCTAACTATCAGTACCCTTGTGGGTAAAACATTAGTTTCGTGAGTCAATGGGTGTGGTGGCGCCTAGATAGCATCTGGCATGCACGTGTGCCGACTGCCTTCTCCGTCCACTGGATTGGGTCCGTTACACACCTTTAACCTTCAAGTGGTGTCGCTCAAAATTGGAACGCTGATGGTCGCGTGGATTACAATTGTAATCCATTCAACAATTCTTATCAATAGTGTTTTATAAAAAATATTATCTTTTAGTTCAAATGTGCACAATTAATGGTATTTAAACACTGACCAGAAAATGCTGATAATTTTATTAAAACGGTGAAAGAAACCGAAAAATTCAAACGTTTGCAATTTTCGAAAATTGTGAGTAAACCATGAAAATCAGACCTATATCACCTATATAAGTGCATTTTACTATATTCTTACAAGAAATGTAAGGAAAAAAGGTTGAGCCGTTTTGAGAAAATTTTGTAAATGTCCGGGGGGTTTCATGAAAAGTTTATTTTAAAGAATGTTTCACAAAATCTCAAAGTTTCCATTCGAGCCAGATGAACAGAGGTTTCATTAATTTGGAAAAAATCCTACATATGGTTTAGGCGCTATTGGTGTTCGCGTACGGACGGACGGACAAATGGAAATGTTTTGAAAAAAAGCACATTTTTGATATCACGGTATCCCAAAACATATATTTCCGTTTAAATCTAGTAATAAATTTTCCGCGGCAATACATATCTTTCTCTATAATACGTATATTATTTTGTGAATAGATATGTATGCGAGAACATAACTAGAAGTTCAATAGAATGGCGCAGACTTTCTCGTAGCAAATTTTTCTAATTTTCTTAGTGTGGTTTGACTTTAAGGTCTTGCTCCTTTCTCTCGCCAGTTGCCATCTATAGTTATGTTCACACTATAGATGTTTATGAGAACACATATTCTCTCGCCAGTTGCCAGTTGCCAGTCGCCCGAGGTACATTTTTTTGACATTTTACCAACTTTTCAATTTTCTAATAGTACATCCGAAATATTACTTCAAGAATATTAAAAAAGAGTAAAATCTTTTACTAAATAGAAATTTTTATTGAAAAATGTGAAGCCGTTTTTAAGAAAATGACGTTTAAGCATTACTGTAAATGCAAGTTTTGACGCTCTTTTTCACAGCAATCTTTTGTGTTTAGAAAAAACTTCATTTAAAGTAATTTTAAGCACTTCCACTCGCAAATGCAACCATATGTACAAATCGATTGACATGTGCATATTAACGACGTAAAATCATTAAAAAAATTACGTATGTGTAATTTTTTAAAAACAAAAGAATACATCAAAATGAACTTAAGGGCATAGTAAAAATGTGCCATTACCACCATCCATTGGAAAAGTTTGAAGAAAATATTTTCAGCCACTTTTTGATAAAATGGCTTTTGAGCGTTTCTGAAAATGCGGAATTATGTGCTCATTTTAACGAAAAACTGTTGAGTTTTCGAGAAAATGTATATGACATCTAAATACAAGCGGATATCTAAACACAAGCACGTTTGTTCATACGTACAACAATGTGATGAAATCGGCTCTAATGTAAATATTATCGATGTGGGAGACAAGTCAAAAAAATTATATTTGAGTAATATTTTGAAAAGCCAAAAGAATAGAGCAATATGGTGTTTACACCATCGTACAGAGTTGGTTTGGCACAAGCCAATACCAATATTTCAAAGAAAAAAAATTGCAGCCGTTTTCGAAAAAATGTTTAAGTTGAAATTTTTAAAAATTGCGAATATTGCACGCACAATTGCGCGACAACTACTAAAATTTTCAAAACGATCTACATGACCTTAATGAAAGAACTATTTATGGACCACAAATTTCGTTTCAAGGAAAAATCTGTCTTCAATTTTATAGTTGTAGGAAAATAAATCATTTAGGACAAGGTTTTTAGCCTTATTTACTATTCTTAAAATAATATTTCGGTTCAACTATTTCGAAACCGAAAAGTTGAGAAAATTTAAAAAATAAATGTACTTTGGGTGGGTATAGATGGCAGCAGGTAAGAAGGAAGGGCAAGACCGTACAGTATTAGTCCACTCGAAGGTAATTAGAAAATTTTACTACGAGAAAGTCTGTGCCATTCTTTAGAACCTCTAGTTTCTTTCGTCCTATCCTCAGCCCTTACTTACACTTTACGCTGACTCTGCCACACAAGATGTGGAATCAGTCGGGAGCTTAGAGCTCGTCCCGGCTGGGTCGGTGCGTTGATGGTGAGACACACATGGTTGGGGAAAACCCTGCTAGCCGACGGTAGGTCGGAGCCGGGTCTTGCCATCCAGCTGGAGAAGTTCACCATCGACTCCCGCGATGAAAATATGAACTACACTTACAAGACTCATGACCTTCGCCGATGACTTGCCCTGAATCTCCAATCAATCAAAACAGTCTTCCTGGCTGTCCTCGGGTGTTTACATGACGCCATTCAATGTTCTGACGACTGACAGCTATACTTGGGTTTTTCTTACGTGGCGGCTGAGGGTAGTGTCTCCAAGATGGGACCGGGAGCGGTAGCTCAGTGCATCAACTGATGTCACCGCAGCGCCCCTGACCGGGAGGTCTTAGTTTCGAGTCCTGACAGCGGCGGGATTTTCGACACTAGCTTTTCAGCTAGGTCCAATTCAGTCGCTGTCTGGAGGAGAATTCTAGCGGCCGGCCGCTCTGATCGGTAGTTTTCCGTGGTTTCTCCGATCAACACCAGGCGAATGTCGGAGTACCTTACCAAACGAGCCACGGACCGCGCGCGATCTGTCCTTCCTCTTCATTGTCCTATCCTCTCCCCTTACACACACACTGACACTAACATGCACTACACTACCACATATTCCCGGAGACCGGTTGGGAGCTTAGAGCTTGTCCCGGCTGGGGCGGTGCCCCGCTGGTGGGAGAGTCCTGGTTAGGGGGAAACCACGCTAGCCGACGGTAGGTCAGCGCCAGATCTCGCCATCCAGCGGGGGAAGATCACCGCCATTTCCCGAGGAAAACCTGCACTACACATACGGGACATGACCTAAGCTGTTGACGTGCCCGGAATCACCAACCATCCAATCCAAGATGGAATTTGGCACGACTTTATGAGTCATTCTCAGTCCTGCCGCTAGTGTCGCTTGATCTGCAGCACTGATTCATGCGGTTGCGATCATGCAGCATCTTGCGGCGGAGCTGAGAATGATTAAAAAAGTCGTCCCGAATTCCATCTTGAAGATACTACCTCCAGCCGCCACGTTAGAAAAACCCAAGTATAGATAAGTGCCCTTGTGCAAATCTTGCTATAGTTGTGAAAACTTGGAAACGTGCTCTCGTTGCATCACACTACTCCTTCGCCCTATCTGGTAAATTCTCATTGTGGGAATGCTGTCCCTGCTGGTGCCCTGCTTATTCCACTGTCGCTTAGGTTACGAGTATCCCTTTGTTATATCTAACTTCTGTCTCCTACTTTGATCCACACCTCTCTATCTGTCCTCAAGAGGCCGGAACAACCGGAGCGGATACATAACCGTACAATAAATACTGTATAATCTCGAACATAAGCTTTCCTCTCGTACAGGCCCCCCTCCGTTCAGTTGGATGAATAAATTAAAAACTGCTGCAAGTTCTTTGTAAGTTATAAGTTGCGATGATGATGTTTAAATATTGCTCATACCCTCCCATTTTCTTTGTCAGTAGGACCTAAAAAATAGAAGAGGGATGTCAGAAATTAAATATCAACCAATTCGTAACATTTTTACAAAATAAGACCATTTTGGCAAATTGTTGCCGGCTTTTTGAGATCCTCGCGTGTCAGTTTGCCCTTCGTTTTTTGATTCCAATTTTTGTAAAAAAAAAAAAGATGGGAGAGGTTGTATTCTAGACAATATGGTAAACTCAAGATTTTGTCTGGATGAGGAACTTCTATCAGATGCCAACTCTAATTGAACGTTTAGTAGACTGTCTTAATAGGAGTTTCCGCCATCTGAGCAGGATCCGTGTTTGAAGTTTTAAACTCTTTATAAACGTAAATAATCATTAATATTTTTGTAACAAGTATACAGTTTTATTTATACTTTGAGAAAAATATGGTCCATTTCAGATTATGAACATCAGTTGTCTTCAGGAGAGTTGCTGATATAGTTGAATGTTTTCTTAGTGTAGCGAATATGCTGATTATTCTGGGCGTGAAGTAGTCTGCCTTTCTACGTTCTGAAATAGACAAAATAATCAAGATATTAATATCTGAATTTGATAAATTATGTTTATTTACGAATAGATTAAACACAAATGAATTTTCACTCTCCAACCGAAAAGGGCATTTTCTTTCACAATTATGTATGTCAATATTTGTATATAGGTTTTATTTGTAGACTACTTCCGAAGTTAAGACATTGTTGAATGGGAGTAAATCTTGTCTGTCTTGGAAACATGGTAAAGCTGTATGATACCTGCAGTATACAATTCTTAACGTTTTATCGGAATTCTGTTTCTGCTGCTGAGTAATGCAACTTTCTTTTGTCGTGGAAAGTACACAGATATAAACAAAATCACTGTTTATGTGTCACAAGTAAACAATTTTTTACCATTTATATGTCAGAAGTATGTCAATATTTTGCAGGTTAATAAATACATAGAAAGAAGAAGCAAAGCTGAGATAAAAAAAATAGGAACTCTGCAGGAGTTTTACAGAACCTGATGGCATGAAAAGGATAGTAACTATTTTTCACCCGTTCACAAGAAAAGTGACACAACTTGCCATTTCCCTTTTTAAATAAGAAAGGTATTAATCTGAATGGAACAGTTTACTTCGAAAAGACCGTGTAATACTCTATACTAACTTTTCTGGAATCTCCGAAGGAAAAATTCATTTTAAAACGTTCTATTTGTGCTTTGCGTATTTAGAATAGAAAAACAAATTACAATTATCTGGCTCGTTCGTGTGTTCACATAGAAAGTTACATGTAAAACAGTAATTTAAAA
Organism: Teleogryllus occipitalis; assembly: GCA_011170035.1. Taxonomy (NCBI): domain Eukaryota; kingdom Metazoa; phylum Arthropoda; class Insecta; order Orthoptera; family Gryllidae; genus Teleogryllus; species Teleogryllus occipitalis. Next base: position 26,194 of record BLKR01004677.1, read on the forward strand.
TACATGTTTAAACTTTTGTTTTATTACAAAATTAGATTTATGTAGTCAATCTGGTGGATCAAGTCGTTACGATTCTTGTAAATGCCCGAAAGAGAGCGTGGGAGTATGGTAATTCACAGCGGTTCTTAGATGCATTGCAACAATAAAAATCACGTATTTTTCTAGTGTTATTCCGGAATATCCTTAAGGGAATCCGGCAAGAGTTGTGCCAATTGATTTGTCTTCAATAGAGACATCGAATAAGTAATTAATTATATCGGACACTGGGTCACCTAAGACGCGATTTAGTTGCATGAAAAACCAAAACGAGGTTTCTTTATGTAGTTTGTTAAAATCTTTCTTTACACATCTTCATCACGATAGTTCCCTACAAGGACTGAGACTCGTCGCATGACATCTCATATGTCTGGATTGATGGACCGATCTGCAGTATCACGCCCACCCGTCCTCTATTTGGGAGGACAGTGCTCAATATACGTCAATTGTCCTCTTGTCCATCTTTCTATTTTAAATGTCCTTCTTTTAGTACATTTTTAACATTTGTAATTTATTTTATCACATGACTTACACCTGATACGTTGTATCGTGCGTTGTTTAATTTAGAATAAAAAATATGTATATCCTTTTTTCTGAACGCTGACAAACGCATGCATGATAGTGTCTCTGTTTGGAAACTAAAATAAAAAAGAGACGTTGAGATCATCTTCATCAGCATTTTGTGAACAAATCTTTTCATTTGAATCGCAAATAAATATTTATGAAAATAAACGTTTTGATGCGTTTTTTTGGCTTGTGGAGTGTCCTCCTTTGACATGAACATTATTGACAACACTAGCGTTCACAGTACACGTATCATACAGTACTTTTTTTTGCCAGTTAGTGATTTGTGCGGGTACAAGTAACGATCCTGTTGGAAAGAAACTAAAACTACAGATAGCTGATACAGGAGTATATGGATTTGTTTGTGAAATTATGATTATTAAGAGCTGGTTAAAAATTAAAACATAATTCGTGTAGTTTCTTAAGTTCGTGGTTTAATATTCCTAGAATTTCATGGGCAAATCATTAAATAACACCTAAAATTAATTACGACACGTTTTAACCTTACATTTGACAGGTATCGGGACACATTTGACATGCACCAGCTGCAATCTTATACTTACATTTAAAACAACGCGTATATTGAAAGGGGCGCACTGTCCTGCATTTAAATGCAGCAAAAATAAAGGAACATATCCGGAGATTTTTTTTACTTTTCCAAAGACGTAGAAAAGAAAAACGAAAAATTGTTCAAAAGCACCACACATGGTTTTACCTCCTAAATATACATATTTACCACTTATATTATTTATCTTTCTAGTTATTTTCATGAAAAGTAAAGAAATTCTTGTTCTCGCTAATTATTCCATTATTCACATTCAATGGGTAATATTCATCAAATTTAAAACATTTCTTTCCTTAAATATTGATTAGAACTTCTACTTCATATGTTGTTTTAATTAAATTAGTTATATGAATAAGAATATTTTTTTAATATAAATCTCTCGTCTCTCTCTCTCTCTCTCTCTCTCTCTCTCTCTCTCTCTCTCTCTCTCTCTGTTAGTTTGAAAGTAACAGTCCACCAGCCAAAGCCACCAAAGCCAAGCAGCGCCCTCTCTGCTAGCGCGCAATAAAATCAAAATTACTCAATAAAAGCGTATTTAACATATAACAATATGTAAATCATTGAATTCATCTTCTAACGCCAGTCATGATAGACTAAAATCTAGAGGTGCTATAGAATGGCACAGACTTTCTCGTAGTAAAGTTTTCTAATTTCCTTGGTTTGGACTGGTACTGTACAGTCTTGTCCCTCTTTGCCTGCATCCATCTATTGCGGCCCAAAGAATTTTTTTTTTTGAAATTTTTGCAACTTTTCGGTTTCGGAATTGTAGAACCTAAATTATATTTTAATTATATTAAAGAAGGCCATAACGTCGTCCTAAATAGCAATTTTCATTGAAAATTGTGAAGCCTTTTTAAGAAAATAGCGATTAAGCAGGACTGTAAATGCGAATTTTGAAGCTCTTTTTCTCAGGAATCTATTAAGTTTGCGAAAAAGGTTGGAGAAAGAAAGAAAAAAGAAAAAGAAAACATTTGGAGCCGTTTATGTGAAAATCTTGTTTTTTTATTTTTTAAAATTGCAAATATTGCATGCACTATTGCAAGAAAACTACTAAAATTTCCAAAAAAATCTACATGATCTTAATGAAAGAGATATTTAGGGACAACAGATTTCATTTGTAGGAAAAATCTGTATCTTCAATTTTATGTTTGTAAGAAGACGCCGAAAAAAATTCAATTTTCAAGTTTTTCAATTTTCGAAACTATAAAGTTAACCGTGGAAATCGGACTTATTTCACATTTATAAGAGTATTTTATTCTGTTCTTACAAGAAATTTAAAGAAAAAATTTCGAGCAGATTTTGAGAAATATTTGAAAATGTTCCTAGCGCGTCATGTAAAGTACCCCCAAATTTTAAAGAATGGTTTTCAAATTTTTAAAGCGTCAACTGGACTCCGGTTTCCTCAATTTGGAAAAGACTGTACGTGTGGTTTAGGTGCTAGGTTTGTTCACATACGACAGACGGACAGAAAGACGGACGGACGTTTAAAAACAAACAAGTTTTCGGTCTCAGGGGACCCCAAAACGTGTATTTCCGTTGAAATCTCGAAATCGATTTTCCGCAGCCTTGCATAACTTTCACTATACTACGTATATTACTCTCGTATGTATACGAGAAAGTAATATGTATTGTTCAATTTGAAGAAAGTTACCTCTGTATCTCGTTAAATACAAGTGATAAAATGGAAACTAATATAAGTAAAACTAGCCCTAGTCCCTCTTGCACATCTGTGAAAACTGCTTTACAATAACTTCAAACATTTAAAAATTGCAGAAGGTGTTTAAGTTACGTAACTCACCTGTGTATCACTTTTTGAACAGGTTAGGCAGAGCAAAGCCGTATTACCAATTGTAAGGCAGCATAATGTTCTTAAGATATCATAGGGCATTCAGCTGGAGCTATACTACTGAATGATACGTGTACTGTGTTCTAACCTTCACTGATCGACGGACGGACAGACGGTTGCAGCTTACTCGATTACTTTATAAGAATTTCCGTTGTTTTGTAAACGATCTATTCAAATTTTCCTTTCTCCCTACGGAGTAGAGAGAAAACAATGTAATGCTGCGCGAAAAAAAACGTGGATTTTTGGCAGAAACTTTCTTATTACAGGGCTCTGGTAACGAAGAAGTAGATAAATCCAGTTACTAAATTTAGAAAAAAATCCTCCAACACGTGCTGTATCCAGAATCTATGCTCTGTAGGTCCTTGATACCGAAACACCGATTAATGTCAAATTCTCTCCCCGTCCCTGTCTTGAAACAACGATAGCGGCTAAACCGTTGAGTTAATTTTCTCCAAAATTGATATTTTTTAATCGATCTGGCCGACGTCGCGGTCCCTTGAATTTGAAATCGATATTTTAATTTCGGTTGGTACATTAAATACAGTCCGTAGCACTTTTTCAGAATGTTCAAAAAGAAAAATTTCTCCATCGTTTTTGATTGAATTTTGTTGTTCAATAGTGTACACAACGTTAAAGAGAACGTTCGTTAAAAACACTGATTTTTTGAAACTTGTAAAAGTTCAATTTTTTTCGGAGTCTTCCTACAACAAAAATATTAAAGATAAGGATTTTTCCCTTAATAAAATATATTCTTAAATATAGATTTTGAAACAATATAATGCACAATTTTTCGAAAATCTGAGTATTTCGCGTACTTTTGCGTGAAAATACGGGGAGAAAGTACGTGCTGTTTTAGCACCACGAGTTTGCTAGTAAAATGGACTACTTTCTTTCAAATCTTAATCCCTAAAATTTGAATGGTTTAAAACTGGTCATTTCTCTTGTATACTGACGATACACGTTATTTTAATGCATCATTCCTACGTGAAATCTTCCCTTGGATTATTCTATTTCACTTTCAATAGTAGTAAGGATTTTTGTAGAGAGTTAATCATTTAATTTAACTTACTTCCGCGATGGCTTGTAAGAGGCAGATATATAATTCAAACCCTGTTTCACATTGGTCATCTCTCTCTGAAATTGAAAGAAAAAGAAATTAAAATTTGTCAACAAATTAACGAAAGTTACATAAACATTATTTCTCATGCTCTTGAACATAAAAATTTATTATTAGTATCGCAAGTAGGCCCATCCTGTGACGTTCTCCCTTGAAGAACTCCTATTTTTGTGTATGAGCGGTACTCGAAACGGGTTACATTCATTTTGCATGGCGGGAGTCAGGCAACTGATTTCACATTGCTCTCTGTGCTAATAGAGACAGAACCACTTGCTGTTGTGAATGCACATTAGTACAGCATTTACTTCAAGCGACAAATAACATTTTCTGATCCAATAACATTTGTTTTAGAAAAAAGTTGCCCTGACAGATGTTCAACGAACGGAAAATTCTGTAAAGCTTACTCATAATTCAAGCAGAATTGTAGAGACAACATGACGTCCCACCATAGTCATAGTCAGGCGTGGACTATTATAAATCAGGACCGTTCTCTAACCTATTGGGACGCTTGGTAACAATAAAGTTGATGTTGATTTGCCTATATTTATATACACATCAGTTATAGACCTTATCGATTATTGATACCATCTATTACGAAGTTGAAAAATATGAACTCATAAAGGATAGTATCTGAAGAAATAGAAGTGACAACCAACTTTGTTAAGTAAAAGAGAAGTCAGATAACAATTTTTTTGTTGTCCTCGGCAAAGAGGAAAAATGAAGGTTAGTTTTCCGCTCATAGCTACCTGTCCAGAGGTTCATTCACCTTATTTGAGAATTGCAGGCTATCTTAAAAATCGGACTTACTCGAAGTATTTATGCACTTTTGCATATCTTCTTGCCATTTATTTTCGTCTTTCCACTTCATATCTTCACGTGCTATAGCTTTTGCCAAATTTTCCTTGTTCACCTCGTTTCCTTTCATCTGTGATAAGACAAAATGGTTGGTAAGTAAATTACAATATGCCTACACGATAATGTTAAAATGTTTGCCGGCAACGTTGAAGTATTTGCCAAATGAGCGACGAGCGTAAATTTAATTACCTAGATAACGTACTCGTACTTACGTTGGTCAGCTTGCATTGTCTGTCCCTTCATCACTAGGAAACTCGAAATGGAAATTAACGAAGACAAAGTGATATAAATAAAATAATATTATCCCTAAATCGATATATATTATCCCTAAATGAATCTTCGTAATTACCAAAATTCTATAACATTGGTAGAGGTAATAACTCTAAAAAGTTGCCATGCAATATTTTCGATCGTATTTGAAATATAAACACTTTTTCCACTACCATTTTTCTAAGTAAATAATTTTATATACTTACGATCCCCACTTTTTCTAATGTACAGTGGATAAAACACTAAAAAAGAAACAGAATATTAATGCACCAAATGTGTACAAACTACACTTACTTTCTGTTTTCCGAAACGGCTTTAAGAATGTTAATGTGTACCTTAGCGTCTTCATTTGGAATTTCGCGCCCATCGACGTTTTTAACTGAAACAAGAAATCTCTTGATATATTAGTGAAATCTCGAAACTAAGAATAGAATTGATTATTATATATTACGCCATATTGATGTTTCACAAGAAAAATGATGAAAGAGCTTTGGTATTTTTAGTTAAAATTAATACAGGGATCTTCCCTAATATGTTTCTTGTAATAAATTTAAATGTACAATATTGATTTATGGTTAGGTTTACGGACGATGTGCTTAAGAACATGCATCAATTTGGACTACGTTTTACTTTCTCGCCCTACGTTCGTAAGAAGAGAAAGTATCGTAAAGTATTTTTGGTATAATCGTGCGCCGATTGATACCAAAAATTGATTGACGGCAAACGTCCGCCTATCTGCCCGTGGTCAACACTAGCCTCTAAACCTTTAAGTCGATTTTTTCCAAAATCGATATTCCCTAATGGATCTGACTGATGTCGCAACCCCTTTAATTTGAAACTCATGTTTTGATTCTGGGGGTACTTTATATATAGCTCTGGGCCATGTTCAAATTATTCAAGAAAAGGCATCAAATTTTTTAATATATATTTTGTTGTTGGATAGTGTGAAAGACGTTTAAGAGCCAGTGCTGGACTCATTTTCGTTGGAATCCCTAATTAAAGGAAATTGCGAAAGTTCAGTTTGTTCGAGGTCTTCCTACAACAAAAATATTGTGCATAGAAATTTTCTCCTTAATGAAAACTTTTTTTGACAGGTTTTGAAATAGAGTCAAGTAAAAGTTTTCGAAAATTTGAGTAATTGTTTAAGAAAATTTGTTTTTAGCGTAATTTTGCGTGAAATATAGGCAATTTTTAATTTTTTAAAACAATTTTTTCTCAAAAACGGCGGAAAGTTTTTTGATTACATGTTACCCGCGAATAGCGTAAAAGGCGCTTAAGAGTATGGTGCAGGTCTCATTTTCGTTAAATTCCCTAATTTTTCAAAATTGAAAAAATTAAAATTTTTAAACATCCTACAACTTTAATTACATACACACTACAATTATGAAAATAAAATTTATTTTTTTCATGGAACCCAGATAACTCTGACGTCATTCTGGAAGGACAATGTTGAAATAATGTATTTTCGTTTCGCATTGTTGTAAGGTCAGTGACACAAATTTATATAAAATATATTAAGTCAGAAACGTACTGCCACAATTATTTTGACGCTATCACTTACAGTTATTGAGAAATTGTGTTTTGAAAATAATGCAATTTTACAATTGAATTTTACGATCGATTTTACAATTGACTGACGCTGTTATTGCTGGGTATGCGAATTTTCTTCCATGTGGTGTTAATAACTTTGAAACTTAATATACCATCTTAAAGGAATGAACCATATTATTTACCGGTTTATACTACAATTCAAGGTTTTCGTCAATTGTTTCTCAATGTTGTTTTGAACCGTCCTTCCAGACGTCAGGGTAATATGTGGTCATTTTTTCCATAGAGGAAACTACGTACATTGTTGGAAGTTTTGGACATTTTAGAAACAATGATGAAATACCAAAAATTAGTGTGGATAAAACATTACACTCACCTATAAATCCCATTGATGACTTAAGAGATAATGATTCGGGAGCAGAAGAAGATCCAATTGTAGATTATTTACCACAAAGTCGACTAAATGCTACTGCGCTTTGTGATTTGGACATATCTGTGACAATTTAGAGAGATCAGATCCTTTGGAGAATATCCGCCCAAAACTGTTTATGCTGGGTAATAGATTCAAACAATTTGGGCATCATGTGCGGTACCATTCTGTCAATGAATCGATGGTTCCGTACTTTGAAAGACGAGGCTGCAAAGGATTCACAAAGGAAAAGCCATTTATATACGGGCTCAAATTCTGGTATGGAAGTACCAGTATTGTATAAAATCTTCGGCTCGAACCCAACTAGGAAGCTGGCGCTTGAAAAGATTATGAAACCAAAGAATGGTTTACGGAGTGGTAATGATCTTTGTGAAGTAGTCACATCCACATGTTGCAAATCAAATTTTCGGTAAATCTCTGTTTACCAGCGAAACTGTTTGTTGCATTGACAACAGTGTTGTCATTATAGCCACTAACTTTGTCACAGTTCAACCATTGCGTTTTGTAGAAAGATTTTCCAGGGAAAATGAAAAGAATGAGCGTACATGAGCCTAAACTATTGCATTCCTACAAAGCTCACATTGAAGGCATTGGCCGACCAGATGAAAATGTATCCCTTTATAGTTGTTCCCCAAGAGGGAAAAAGTTCATAGACACTGCAGAGCAAAATGCCTGGGATCTTTACACGCCCAATGAAGGCTCTTTATATGAAAGATAACTGTATACTCTGGAAGATAACGCGGAATTACCAACAGACGAGAAAACAAAAAAAAGTAACTGAAATCTCAAAATTGTCCCTACAATGTGACTAATGTATGATGAACCGCTTAATTTTTATTGCTACTCTTGCTTCGTTTGAATTGATTTGTATTAATTTAATTCATTCAATTTATAACCAAGTTTTTTACGATAGAAATTACAATATTTCAGTATTACGCAACTATTTCTAGCCATGCGAGAAAGTAAGTGTTATTGTAAAACCACTAGTTCTTGTAGTTATACTTACATTTCGCATTCGGATATTTTGTTTCACACTCCTCCTGAAAAAGATTGTAGTTTTCGTTAAAACATTGTAGTTTTAGAGAATTTTTATGCTTGTTTTCTAAATTTGATACGAATTATCTAAAGGCAGTAAATATACCGAAGTTTTTGAATATTCTTACTCAAAGTAACTATTCACTTAAACAACATATTGAATCAGGGTCTTGTACTCAGCGTATTCAAGAAGCGCAATGTGCTTGAATAGTAAAGGGCAAATAACATTAACAACAATAATATTAACTAATAATAATAACAATACAACAACAACACACGATAGGGTGAGTAATTATCTCCACTGGAAGATCAGTTGCCTTGGAACACATGCTCCAAGTTGTATGAACACTCATCAAAACCAGTGACGTGTGTTGGACAGTGTACAATATTGTATGACCAACAATTTGAAAGCAATAATTATCGAAGCTCGCATTTGTCTTGCAAAATTTCTGTAAACAAAATTTGGCTTGACTCCCAAGTCATTGAGAGTAGTGAGTTGTGCAAGATATTTGCATTATTTGGAACAGTCCATATTTTGCGTCAAGTATTCCAGTGGTACTGACAGATAATAGAAGTAGCAGAAACAGCTACTTCTAAACGTCATAACGTATCTCAAGATTTCCTTATCTACTTTAAAAAATACAAAACATTGTTACGAAAAGTCATAAGGCAGGCTAAAATCATGAAACACGATCAGGATATTTTGAACTCAAATAACAAAACAAAAGCAATGTGGAATATAATAAAAAATACGACCAAATCAACTAGAAACCCTGTAGAGAATGCTGTTTTAAAATATAACGATATAAATGTGAACGATCCGGCAACAGTGGCTAGTCTCTTTAACCAATACTTTTCGAGAATTGCTGCCGATCTCACTCAGGGTCTTCAGCCACAAAACTCAATAATAGACAGTCCACCCAAAATTTTAGACACGATGTTCGTTTCCGAAACTTCTTCCTATGAATTTCTCAAAATAATAGGTAAACTAAAAATTAATATTCGTCCGATTTAGATGAATTTCCGGATGCTTTGTTAAAGACTTGTGCGTATGCCATTATTCACCCATTAACTCACATATTTAATTCATCGTTATGCACCGGAACGTTTCCAGATATTTTCAAAACAGCTAAAATTAAGCCGCTTTTAAAAAAAGGCAACAGAAATGAAATTCAAAATTATTGGCCCATTTCTCTTCTATCAGTTTTTTCAAAAATATTAGAGAGACTTTTTTTACGTACGAATGGAAACCTTTCTCAGTAAACACGAAGCACTTTCAGATTGCCAACATGGATTTAGAAAATCAAAATCAACGGAAACAGCTAAACTTTCTTTTCTTAAAGATGTCGCCTCATCATTGGATCAAAACGAGGCACCTATTGGATTATTTTTGACGTCATTGATCATGACATTTTACTTTCAAAATTACCTTCATATGGAATCCGTGGTATTGCTCTCTAGATTGGTTATGTTCGTACCTTAAACAACGATCTCAGAGAGTTGAAATACCTTACTGGAATGATGGAACATTATGTACGCACCTTTCCGACTCTTTGCCAATTGCACGTGGAGTTTCTCAAGGATCGATTTTTGGCCCTATTCTGTTCCTACTTTACGTAAACGATATGCCCTCGACGATTCGAAACGGAAGAGCGGTTCTCTTTGCAGATGATACGAACATCCTTTGCAATAAAGAAACCGTAAATAGTACAATATCAGATGTTTCAAATTGGTTCCGAAATAACAAATTAATAGTAAACGAAAATAAAACGGTTTTAATGCAGTTTTCCATTTCAAATAAACAATTCTGTGCTCCATTGAAAATGAACGGTATACCATTGACTGATGTTAAGGCAACAAAATTTTTAGACCTCTCAATTCAGTCAAACCTTAAATGGAACGTCCATCTAAATGAATTGAACACAAAATGAAGTTCATTATGCTACGCGTTCAGAATTCTTTCAAATTCAGTCAGCCTTCATACTGCTTGTTGTGTATATTGTAATGAACCGTCCTCCTCTTATATCTATAAAACAACTATAATCGCCCCTCGTTAGGCGCACCAAAATATGTAATGAACCACTAGCTGCTCTAGATCAACTATAATCTTTATAATCGCCCGGCGTTATAACGCCAAAATAATAACCAAAACCCGCTCTTATCAATTGCCCTGGTTATACTCAGCTTCCACCTCCAAGGTTGCCCGTCGACTAGCTGCTCCCCAAAACTTCTGATATTTTCTTACTTACACATAAAATCTGGGTGTGAGGTTGTGGCTGACCTGTACAGGATCTAACAACTATTTGGGCACGTGGGCGTAGGTCATTAACTAGCTACATGCAACAATTAAACTACGTTCGTTTAATTTAATGTCGAACCAAGTGATGTTCGCCGTCATTTATTTTCTGTAATTCGTGTACTAGTCGTTATTTCAGTTGAAATATATATACAAACTGGGGTCGTTGCTCTCCCATGACTCACATAAAACACTTAACGACAAACAAAATAAACACATAAACACATCAACGCTATAATACACTTAAATTACATGACACAAAATCCAAAATATTTCCATTCATACTGGCAATTATAAATAAACTCATTCACACCCGAATGCGCATTCTGCCTGTATATCTATTGAATCTATTTTACGTTAAGACAGAACTTGATCTTGTACAGAAGCTAATTTTAATCTTTTTTTTAATTATTTATTTAAGGTCGCCTTAAAAACAGCTAGGTCATTGGCGACCACAGTTACAATAATACAGTAGTTACAAATATACAAATATACATTAGTTGCACAATTTCATGGGATACACACAAAGAGCCTTAATATTAATATTGTACATGGGACAATGTATAGTCACTAGCTAAATACTATTTATGAGATTAAATTTGGTGAGGAGTTCTATAATTTTCATGTGGCCGGAATCAGAATTGAATATACAGTGGAGATTGTCATTGATGTTGAGGTATGTTCTGACAGCCGACATTACCTGGCAATCAACTATAATGTGTTTAGTTGAAACTGGGAGGCCGCAATTTGGGCAAGGGTCAGGAGTAGCCTTTTTTAGCAGGTAGCTGTGACTAAGTTTAAAATGTCCTATACGGAGTCTTGTAATAACCACTTGATGTCTTCTGCTAAGTCTTACGGATGTGACGGGAGATTCCTCAATACTCTTCCTAACTGCATGTAATTTGGAAGGCAACATTTTCCAGTTCCGGTCCCAAAGTTTCTTAACCGCATGTAAAAGGTAGTTTTTGAGGTCAGGAAGTAAGCCGCCAGCTTCAGTTTCAATTTCGGGGAGAGAGATTGCTGCTTTCGCTGCTGCATCAGCTTCTTCATTGCCTTGGATGCCTATATGAGAAGGAAGCCAAGCTATTGTAATGCGGTAACCTTTAAGGAAGGAGTGATAAAGCTTTTCTTGGATTTCTTGAACCAGGGGATTTAAGGAATGACTGTTGCGAACAGAGGATAGAACAGATAGTGAGTCAGAAAAAATAACAATATCTGAGCTAGATGGTCTTTGGATGCTAATATCAATAGCTTTGATAATAGCCCAAGCTTCACATGAGAATATGGAATAGAAGTCCGGGAGGCGGTAAAGATACTTAAGGGGTGGGGTAATGGAAATAACAGCTCCACTGGATCTTGATTGTTGCTTGGATCCATCCGTGAAAAACTGGCTATGATTTGCAAATTTATGCTGAAACTCCAGGATTAATTGCTTTAGGATAGGCTTAGGGATATCTGGATGCGTAAATTTGGTAGCTTCCGTATTGATTGGCAGGGAGAAATGGTCCCAAGGGGGAAGAGGGTTGAGTTTCCTCTTGATGATATCATGAGACTCAATGCCAAGTTCATCACGGTACTTAGCAAGTCTAACACACAACGGTTTAGGGTAGTTAAGATGATTTGCAAATTGGAAGGACTTAGAGAGGTTACAGATATAATTAAGTGTGGGATTAGGAGGAGAACAATGAGAAGAGTAAGCAAATTGTAAGCACAGGAATTTTCTACGGAGGTCTAAAGGAAGGAGGCCCGCTTCGACTAGTAGGCTAGTACATGGGCTGGTCCTGAAGGCACCCAAACTTAGGCGGCATGCAGAATTAATTATAGGGTCCAATGTTCTTAGTAAATGGTTGCTGGCTGAACTATAAGCCACGACTCCATAGTCTAACTTTGGTTGTATCAAAGATTTGTAACAATTGATTAGCGAAATAACGTCCGCTCCCCACTTGTGTGAAGATAACATTTTAATTATGTTAAGTCTAACAGAGCAATCCGCTTTGAGGGAAGAAATGTGGGATTTCCACGAGTGCTTCTGGTCGAATGTTAGACCCAAAATTTTGCTGGTATTCGTTCTTCTTAGGTTATGATCACCAATTTTCAGGACTACTGAAGACAAGTTCAATACTTTCCGAGATCTCGTGAAGACCATAAATTCTGATTTTGTTTTTGATAAGATGAATCCGGACGACTTGGACCATTCGTTAATTGTGCTGAGGGATTCTTGCATTATAGTTGTGATTAAATTAATATCTTTGCCACTACAGAGGAGGGTGATATCATCAGCAAACAGAAATATTTTCACAGGGCTTTTTACAATATTGCTCACTTCATTTATGGCGATGAGGAATAATAACACACTTAACACTGATCCTTGAGGAAGGCCATTTGACATTTCAACGTGCTGTGATGTTTTATCTTGAACACGGACTTTGAGAAATCTGTGTTCAATAAAGTTCTTTATGAAAGCAAACATATTGCCCTTTATTGGCAATGTAGAAATGATAGATAGTAGTCTGGATTTGTGGACCATTTCATAGGCCTTTTCGAGCTCAAGCGAAACAACCATCGTATGGTGGTGCCTGCTAAGCGCACCGCAGATTTCTGAATCAATTCCGACTAAGTGGTCATTGGTGGAGCGAAAAGTTCTAAATCCACTTTGGAAAGGAGACAAGAGGCTTTTCGATTCTAGTAACCATCTTAAACGGTTGCATACCATCTTCTCAAGAAGCTTACACAGATTGCACGTTAAAGATATGGGTCGATAACTAGCTGGGTTGCATCTGTCCTTATTGGGCTTAAGAATCGGAATAACTATAGCTTCTTTCCATTGGTCCGGAAAGGTCTGAGTGGACCATATGACATTGTATATCTGAAGAAGGTGGTCCAGGGCCTTCGCTGGTAGATTTTTAAGAAAACTGTTGGGGATGTTGTCAGGGCCCGGAGCAGAATTGTTACTTTCCTTCAGCACATAAAGAAGTTCGTCTAAGGTGAAAATTCTGTTATAATGGTCATTGTTGGAACCAACCAACGGAGAAATAAGTTTTTGAGGCATAAAAAATGTTGAATCAAGAGATTTCAAAAGCTCCGGATCATAGTTGCAGTGGCTGGAATTCTTAGCAAAAGATACAGCAAGTAAATTACTGGAGTCTTGAGGTTGTGAGTATTTTTTACCGTTTGCGTCTATTAGCATGAATGGGATGGAGTTCATCGGTGCGCCACTAATGGACTTGATTTTTTGCCATAACAAAGAGGAGGGAGTCTGTCTAGTTATTGATGATGTAAAATTATTCCAAGATTGAAGTCTTGTTTTTAAAATTAAGCGGGCTTTAGCCCTAGCTTTCCTAAAGAGTATTCCGTTTTCAATGGTTTTATTCTTCTTATACTTTCGGAAATATCTCTTCTTTTCTTTGATGACCGCTGTGCATTCCTCATTCGACCAAGGAACCTGGTGTTTCCTTATTCTTCCAGAACTTAGAGGGATGGATGAACTGGCAGCTAATGTCAACATATTAGTAAAGTCCTGAACTGTTTTATTTATAAGAGGAGGTGGATACGAGTCTGATTTAGGAAGGTTATCGACATTATTAATTATGATGTGTTGGAATTGTAACCAATTTGCATGGTTAATCAACCATTTAGGGTGAGTTTTGAGATTTTTCGCCAATTGTCGGTCGGAGAAGTTGATAGAGATGGGATAGTGGTCACTATCATAAAGTTGATCAAAGGTGCTCCAAGCACATTTTGTAGCAATGTTACTAGTCACAAGACTCAAATCTATTGCACTCTCGGTGCCATTGCTTGTATTAAATCTTGTAGCACTTCCGTTGTTCAGGAGGATTAAATTATCATATTTATCGAGCCATTCTTCTATAGATTTGCCCCTTCTCTCAGTTCTTCGAGAGCCCCACATAATATTATGGCTGTTAAAATCACCCACTATAATAAATGGTTTAGGAAGTTGCATGACAATGTTGTCAAGTTCGAGAATATTCAATGTTTGGCTATTCGGTAAGTAAATATTGCATACAGTCACCACTATATTAAGCTTGATCGATACGGCCGCAGCTTCTAAGGGAGTTTGTAGTGGAATATTATGAAGAAAAACATCTTGTTTCACAAATGTCGCTACTCCCCCGCTTGCAATTAGAGAGTCTCTTCTGTTGCAGAATACACTTTTATATCCACGTAACGGAGCACATGTATTGCCTTTAAAGTTGGTTTCTTGTAGGCAGAGAACTTGGGGACTGAAATCATTGATGAGAATTTTTAAGAAGGACATTCGGGAGTAGAAGCCATTGCAATTCCATTGAATAATATCCATGAGGAAATACAGGAAATATATGGCCGTAGTATTACACTGTAGATGCCTGGGAAGTATCCATATCAGAATCCAATGCACTTTCAAGTTTTTTGATTATTCTGGAACATCTGTTTTTAATACCTTTGTTAGGAAGGGTGGTATAAATATCCCGTAACATTGAAATTATAGGTGAAATATCTGGAGAGAAGTCTTTAGCAATTTCTGCAATGTTCTGGGAACCTTTAGATTTGTCAAAGAAGCTTAACAATTCATTCATCGATAACGGGTATTTAATTGGGCTCTTTTCAATCTTTTCTTTGGTCACTGACCATTGAATGTCTTCTTTACTATCTGAGGTGGTTTTTATTTTTTTAGGGGAACACTATTTTGTTTCACAGGGGGGTCTTCTAAGTCTAAAGATATCTCCGAATCAGAGAGGACAGTCTTTTCAGTAACGAGATCTCTTGTCACATTAGCGGGAAGAGACGTCGCTTGGGAACTACTAGTAGAGAGTGGCCTTTTGGTTCTTGATTTTACCGTGTTTTCCGTTGGCTTCTCTGCCTTGGATTCCGAGACTGAAGTTGTAGGGAATGCCGGTAAAGGATCTGGTTGTGAAACACTTGGGAGATCAGGGAATTCGTTCTCGTTAATGACAGGAGCGGGACCGGGGGCAGGAGAAACGGAAAGGTCGCCGTCTGATAAGGGAAAGGTTGTTACCTTCGGGCTGATAGCTGCTTGCGGCAGGGGTGAGTTGCCATTTGGGCAGTTCTTAGCAAAATGACCTTGCAGCTTGCATTGAAAGCAGGTAGGGATATCAGATGAGATGTATATCCAATGCAGTAAACCATCCAATGTTACTTGGAAAGACTCCGGGAGTAGTTCTTCATGTTCCGGTGCTATGTAGGTTTGTCTTCTGAAACTCATGATATGGTTTAAGTTTGGGTAAGAGAAACCTGCCCGAATAAAAGACATTGATGCCACAGTTTTAACGCCAAATTCTAATAACTTATCTTCTAGTAGATTGTTAGGGATACTCGGGCAAACATTGGAAAGAATTATTCTTTTGTTGCGTGAAATTAGCGGTCTTATAGTAAATTCATGGTCAGATACAATTATTGATTTAACTTTGAATACTAGATCGTCAGCAACTTCTTTGGTGGACAAATAAACACAAAGCCTGTTATTAGAGATCTTTGATGCAAACCGAATATGAGAAGGATTAGTTTTTCCTGCAAGGGCTTCAATGAAGTCAACTGTCGGTGCATAATTAGCAGAGTCAATCACAATTGCATTTTCTTTCTTAGGAAACAGGGAACTATTACAAGCTTGAACATAACTCTTACTTGAAACAATACTTGGTTGTTGATTGGGATGGAGGACTTCCATGATGGTTACGATGTTGTTGCTCGGATGCCAAGCAGCAACACGATGGTCAGAAACATACGCACTTCGAGCTTCTCGGTGCGTGAAAATGAAGAGAACACTCACTAAAACACTGAACTTCACAAATCTAGGAAAACTCGTCACCCGAATTTGCACACAGTTAAGGAACCACTATTAACCACAAAAACAAAAAAAAAAACTATAACAGCTTTCGTTCTTGACGCTTATCTTGAACGGCCACGGTCATAGCGCGCGAAGGAAGCACAGCGGAGCAGCGAACGTCCGCACACCGCCGAGTCTCAACGAGCACTCAATTTTAATCTTTCTTCTCCTTCAAAATGTGAATTTCATAACAAAAAAACAAACAAACAAAGTTTCATAACTTCCCCCAGCGAAAACGCTGTAATCCGCAGCAAACCGTTGTTGTGCGCCGTCTTCGCTTACGCAGCATCCTCTAAATCCATCCTCCCGCAGCATTTCTCCATCCCCACACATTACCAAAAATTTCTTGGACTCGCTAATATCTTCTTAGCATGTCCTTTCATTCCCCTATCATCCTATTTCCATTACGCAACTAATAACGCGATTATCTGTCTATCGCGTGCTACATTTCCTCCAAAATGTCCTATTGTTGAATATACTGTGACACATAAAATATTTCCGCGTTACGCATTGTTATTACGAACATCATTGCCTAAACTCACTATATCCATTCATGTTCACCGTGTTTCTCGCAAAATTGCACACTAAAATTTTATCTTTTTTCGGAGCGTTGTTCCCCACGTCTGACTTCGAGCTCGCTACACACAATCCCCTTGGGCATTGTTGCGTTGTGTCTTCAACTTTTTTTCTGGAACATTTACCGATCGCTTACGTGTCTTTACCAAAAAATCATACCATTTCACTTAATGCTGTCCTTTACAGGCTATTTCTCTTTATTACTACTTTTAATTATCAATTTACATCTTATTACTATCTCTTTTACGATTTCCTAATGTTTATTAACGCCAAAATTGCTTAATTTCCGTCGCTCAGCGCCTTGACGTAGTTGTGACGTCAGCGCGACGCATCATTGTTCTCTCGTAAAATTCCAAATATACAATTTCAATTGGCATCTCTACTGCAACTACTCGATATTTTTCAGAGTTGCGAGTAATGTCATAATTTTCCGCGTGATTTCCTTTGTTAATCCCGAAAGTTTCATTTCAATTGCTTTACGCGTTCTCTTAATTTTTAGGAAAAACCGCTTCTTTACATTACCTTTCTTATGATAACAATGGCTGTAAAAATTTCTAGTTATATCGTCAAAAGTGTACTTTCAAAATCACTCATATCTTTTAAACCCCTGATGTGATTTGCTTCGAATAACTTTTGAAATATTCCTCTAAATGAATGTTATTGATTCGTACAGTCCAAATCGGGATTTTGTCGCGTCTTCTTTATATTTATTTATACAAAAATTATTAGTGCGCGACACCGTTTTCTTCTGTTTTTCCATCTCCTACTCATGCCATTCCTTGTTATGTTTGTTCTTTGCATCTAAATTGTTCGTGGGGATCTTAGATTGTTACAATATTTTGCGAATGTTCATTCCCGCCTGAGATATGGCATAATATTCTGGGGAAATACATCTTATAGCTCCCAGACTTTTAGATTACAAAAACGAATTGTACGAATAATAACCAAATCCCACCCACGTGATTCATGTAGCCTCTCTTCATTAATCTAGGAATTTTACCATTACCTTGTCTGTTTATTTACGAATCAGTTTTTTTTTGTCAAAAATGACTTGCTTAAGGGCCGGAATATATTTTCAGAAAATGCCGAAGTCTATTACTATAACACTCGACGTAGAAATCATATTCATCAGGTGACAGTATCAACAACTCAATACAAAAAATTCATATACAATACATGTACATTATTTTACAACACTCTGCCAGACGACATCAAACGATTAAATTCGATAGAAAAGTTTAAATCCCAAGTGAAATCGTTTCTGCTGCATGACTGTTTCTATACAATTAGAGACTATACTGAGCATCACAAGAAAAGTAACATTAATTTTAACAATGATACATAATGCATTATTTACCATTTGGACTGCATAAATGTGTATAAACAACCTGTAACAACTATTGTACTACAGCATTTGGGTCAACGACCCCCATCTCGATGAGGTTTTTCGTCCAGTTTCCCTGATCCATTGAGCAAATGCTGAGATGGCCCCTTGTTTTGCTTCTGGACATAAATGTAACTTCATTTTCTGTGCACGTCTTCTAGAATTAAGTGGGAAATACAATTATTCAAATTATCGTTTCCATGTCGCGGCAGGAAGTATTATTTCGAAGAACAACATGGATAAGAGCCAAAATTTATTGCTTAGTTATCCTTGAAAATAGATTTTATTACATGGGAGGGTTGTTGTTGTTTTTTAAATTAAGTAGTATATGACTTAGGGTAGGGATCACAGAATTTTGCAAATGTGCACACAATTCATTTTTCCCCATAGCACGTCATACGCAGTTTGAACTTTTTGACGTAAAATAAATAAATAAATAAATAAATAAATAAATAAAGCTAAAACAGGCCTCATCTGACAGCAAATGAAATGGAATACTGATATGAACAAGAATGTCATTCGCTGTTTTATGAGAGCTACAAATTGTAAAAACTGTTATGACAGTATTCAGAAGCCAGATGTTTTTAAAATTTCTTGAGATATACCCAGAATATTCTGAGATTATCGACGAACAAAACCTTGTCGATAGAAAAAGAGTATAATTAATATACACCTTTTGTAACAACAAGAGATTAATCTTATCAAGACGGAAATGCATGAAAACCATGACAATCACCCCCCACCCACCCAACCTGATTTAATAAGTCCTGACACTACCAACCACACAACAGTCATATTTGTATGGAACTGAACACAGCATAAACACAAGTAGAAAACAAATGCAGAAATTAGTAGTCAGAGTAGAAAGGCATTGAGTTCTCGGAGATTAATACAACACACACCAGGTTTTATGGGATTGACCCAAATTACAAAACCGAAGTTATGAAAACTTAAAATATATTAGCAAAAATGGAGAGTATACATATCTTTAAACTAGTAAGCACTGGTAGAACTTCATCAAATTTTGTATTGTGCTGCAGTTACTGTTTTGAATATATCGAGGTCAACATAGGACACAACACTTTACTTAACAACATATCATGTGAAAGATAAGAAAAACCCAATTGGAAAGTCACATTACAAAAGCGTATCAGTCTACTGAGGGAGAACCTTGGAAGACTTACACAATATAAGAGGGGGAGATCTCAAAAACTAAAGAAACGAGTCCTTGAAAGTATTAAAACTGTTGAACTTGAGGAATTGTCAGAGAGTACCTTAATGAAAATTATAGATAAGTGTACATGTTAATGTACATATACCCGCACATATTAATGAAGATGTAAGGTAAGTAAAAAATAAAACATAACTGCATGGCAAACATAATAGCATGTCATATATTGATTACAAAGAAGCATTTCACTCGATCCCTCACACATATTGATTATATATATATATATATATATATATATATATATATATATATAAATGAATTTTCTTAAACTTATGATGCAGGAACGAAGCACCGTTCTACACGTTTTTACCAATCATTGCACTGTAACCTCAAGAACCATCCAGATCAATAGAGGCATTTTCCAAGGTGACTCACTACGCCTTACATGGTTTTGTATGGAACTGAACCCACACAGTGAATCATTTAATAATACAGCATATGGATTCAAACTTACTACGGCATCAAAAGAGAGCTATGTGATCAATTACATTATGTATATTGACGACTAGAAAATGTATGCAATGTCAACAGAACAGCTACACAAACGCCTTGACATGATCACCCGGTTAAGTAACAAAATATGGAATTTGTGTTTGCCAGGTACCAATCTGTCCACCTTGTAAAAGGAAAAATTGTTTCATCAGAGGGATACGACGTGACAGTTGAAAAAACTATAAAAGATATTGATATCTCTGATCAATATAAATACCTTGGAATTGAACAACTGAAAGGTATTGCTCACATGCTCATTAAAAAGAATCTGAAACAGACCTTTTTGCTAAGAATCAGAAGCATTCATAAAACCTATCTTCACAGCAGAAATAAAATAAAAGCCATAACACATATGCCACCACACAGTTCTCACATATTCATTTTGAATTATGAGACACCCGAAAGCTACAATTGAACGAGTTACCCTCCCCGTATCGATGGGAGGAATGGGTATAATTGACATCGCAGGTCTCCACAGCAAACAAATTAACAATCTCAGACAATACTTACACAGCAATCAGGCATCTCTCGATATGTTTCGATTAATCTGAAAAGCCGATGTGAATGCCCTTGCATCTCGCAAATAAGAAATTCGCCTTTCGGTGTAAATCAATTGAGAAACAAAAGACAGACTGGAAATCAAAAGCATTGCATGGAATGTATGCCAACCAGCTGGAGAACGAGGATGTTGACCAGCAGCAACACACTTATGGATTAGGAAAGGAAACTGATTGGACGAGACAACGGGGTTCGCTATTCAAGACAGAATACACTAAGAGACATAAAAAGGTGGCGAAAATCCTTCATCAACACTTAACAGGAAACATAATGAAAGTCTCTTATTTTGAATACGAACCTTTGAATGTTATTGACAGCCAGAATATGAGGCTATACTGGGACAGAGAAATAAGAACAGAAGTTACTGTACTAGCCAAGCGCCCTGACATCTCGTTCTTAGACAAAAGTAGACAAGAGGTGCATATTATTGACATTGCCATCTCTCTCACTCGTAACACCAGTACTATCAACAATACAAATAAAAGTAAATATAAAGATTTGGCAGACGAATTAAAGAAGCTCTGGAGCGGAAAAAGGCCACCAATGAACCTACTGTATTCTCAAATATTGGAGTAGTGTTAAAATGGACAAAGCGTCAACTCGAGACATTAGGAGCCGGAAAACTGCAGATGACAATGTACAAAATGGTAATTCTGGATACATGCCATTTAGTAAGAAAGTTCCTGGGAGAAGATCTTGATTAAACCAACAGAATCCATCAACAGTGCCCGTACTTTCTCGCCGGAACTACGAATGAGCCTAACCGAAGTGATTACGGCAGGTGAATGTTACCCCCCCCACGCGTGGGAGAAGTGAAAAAGTAATAAAAAAAATATAATAATAATAATAATAATAATAATAATAATAATAATAATAATAATAATAATAATAACAACAACAACAACATTTAGTCAAGAACAAAATTATGTCATAGGAACAAAAAGGATGTACCAAGTTTTCAAGAGGTTGCAAAGAAAATTAACAATTGACTCAGTATTTCTTAAAAAAAATAAATAAAATTAAAGAAACCTTCACGTAGCCTATATAGACTACAACAAGGCTTTTGATAGCATCCCACACTCATGGCTTCTTGAAAGTCTTGATATTTAGAAAATAAATCCGGAAATCGGAGACTTTCTTCAGACCACAATCACAACTTGGAACACCGAGATGTACTTGAGGAAAGGTACTTAAGAGATTATGACTGGGACCATCCCAATTAAAGAGGAATCTTTCAGGGTGGCTGTTTTAGTGCATTCTGGTTTTGCATGGCTTGAAATCCGTTAAGCAACATGTTAAATAATGATGGAGTTGCAATAAGATACCAAAGAAAACACAATGCTCTCTCAGCCACCTCTTTTATATGAATGATATAAAACTATATACTCCTTCAAATCAGCACCTCCAAAGTCTTCTAAAAACTGTTGAAATAAGATTTATTAGAGAAATACGCTTGGATAAATGTCGCTCTCTGCATATTGAAAAATATAAAATTGATATAAAAAAATTAATGATTTAAAAATACTAATCTAGAAGATGGTGAACTTTACAAGTATCTGGAAATAATGCAAGTTGTAGGAAACAAAGATTCTCTTGTTAAAAATTCTCTTCAGATGGAATTAAAAAATTCGTCTACATCAACTGCTGAAAAGTCATCTCACAGGGAAAAACCTTGTAAAAGCCATAAATACCTATGCAATCTCTGTTATTACGTTCAGCTTCGGTATTATTAAATGGTGCGCAACTGACCTCCAAATTATTCAAAGACTAATTCGTACCACAATGACAAAATGCGAAAAGCATCACCCAAAATCTTGTGTAGAGAGGTCTATGCTGCCGAGAAGCCTGGGAGAGGCCTAATTGACGTCCAGGAACTACACTCTAAGATCACTTCACTCAGAGAATACTTCCTCAATAAATCAAAATTGTCATTGATACATAAATCGTGTTATCAGATACAAATCTTATCTCGCTCTATGAACCAGGACTCTCTTCAAGAAATTTACCTTTCTAACAGAAAAACAAAAGCACGACCTGTGGTCAGAAAAACAAATTTATGGTAGAATCTTTCACGCCCTCCACGATCCATGCACCGACTTCTCAGCCTCCGTAAAATAGCTAGCAGATATATATTTATATGCTGAAACTGAGGGTTTCATTCTATCCATTCAAGATGAAATTATTCCCACCCGAAACTACAGAAAACAAAAAGGTCCCAAGGTCCAATCTGATAAATGTCGCAGATGTAACATGCGGACGGAAAATATAGATCACATCATTTTAGGATGTGCAACCCACGCTTAAACAGATTACACAATGCACTATAACCAAATCGCTTCCATTATACAGGCATATCAAATCAAAGATCAATGGAAACAGGACCAAGTATTCATGCTCGCAATAATCATCTCCAGTAATGACCTTATATAAAAACACGCCAAAGAAAACCTTCATAAACTTGATATCCCTCCAAGGCTTTTAAAATTAATGCAAAAGTCTGTCATCTTAAATCCTTGCTGCATTGTTCGAAACTTTATAATTTCAGATTCTTAAGTAAATAGCAAATAACACACTAGGCGAAAAGCTAATTGTCATTTGAGAACCAGATCTTCCTGTGAAGCAGCAATGTGTAAATATTATTATTATTATTATTATTATTATTATTATTATTATTATTATTATTATTATTATTATTACTATTATTATTATTCATATTATTAATAAAATTTAATAATAATAATAATCATCATCATCATAATCATCATCATCGCCTACAAAAATGTCTCACGACACTTTCGCATCGCAATAAGCTGCACCATTCTTTAAGAATTCTAACCAAGTTCTGAGTAGTTTGGTGAACAAACTTCCATTCCAGAATAAAACATACGTAACTAAAGGTGTCATGGCATAAAAGGAACTACTTACCTTGCTTGCGAAGCAAAAAGCTGCAAGCAGAGTGACTGGAAGCAGTGTTAAAACCTTCATGGCTCCACTTCAAATGGGAACTCCCCTTTGCAATGCTCTGGCGCTCTGCCGTAAACAGCATATTCGTTGGCCTCGTGTTCCTTTATTGTACCCACGTGTTACGGTTTTGTGATTACAATAAAACGATTGTACTGAATATAATGTATGCATTGTGCAGGGAACAGGTGGTGGTCTGGAAGCAGAGGTGCTGGTTCCTGCCGGTCGGGTACTTCCGGTGAAATAGCGGCCAAATATTCGCCACCATGGCATTTTCAAAAAAAACCAACATCAATAACTGAAAATTGGACTAGCACCATATTTATTTCCTTCCCTTCCTACATATGAGGATAAAATTTTAAGAAAAAACTGAGTGGTTTTTGAGAAATAAATTGCCTATACTTCACGCAAAATGACACGAAAACTACATACATTTTCGAAAATAACTTGAAGGTACTTATTTAAGATCTGTCTTTAAGGAACATATTTCATTAAGGAAAAAATCTCTCTCATCAATATTATAATCGTAGGAAGACGCCCCAAAAATTTCGGGCTTTTTCAATTTTCATAAAATGTGTGTCATTTCAGTGAGAACAAACTTTCAGTAAAGCCTACATCAAATTCAACTGAAGTTCCTAGGGAAGGTGTTCTCCAAAAGGCACCTATGACGGAGTTGTCCATCAGCCGCCACGCGAGCAGAGCCGTTGCAACAATGAACGGTTGTGGCGAGTTGCATACTGTCCCTTCCAGCTCAGGCGAA
This sequence comes from Teleogryllus occipitalis, assembly GCA_011170035.1. Lineage (NCBI taxonomy): Eukaryota > Metazoa > Arthropoda > Insecta > Orthoptera > Gryllidae > Teleogryllus > Teleogryllus occipitalis. The sequence goes on from BLKR01004677.1 coordinate 50,560, forward strand.
TATATTTAATGACTATTTCACACGTCCTGTCGTAAGCAGCCAATGCTAAACAAGAATATATTCAAATTAAACCAATCCCAGATGTCTATCGCCATATGATTATCACTTTGTATACCTTTTGCACTCCACTGTAATAGCTTCTTTTACCTTTTTAAGATAAAGATAGTGTAATGGGACGGTCGCATATGCGAAATGGGGCGAGCGCAGAATAATATTTCACTCGCATTGGATTGATCGATCGATTGATTGTTTCGTGTTTCCGGGCGCGTCAACTGCTTTGGTCATTATTCCCGTTAGTATAGTGTATGTTTTTTTCTCAGGAGATGGCAGTGATCTTCCCCCGCTGGATGGCGAGATCCGGCGCCGACCTACCGTCGGCTAGTGGGGTTTGCCCCTAGCCAGGACTCTCCCACCAGCGGGGCACCGCCCCAGCCGGGACAGGCTCTAAGCTCCCGACCGGTCACCCGGAATGTGTTGGTGTGTAGTGCATGTTAGTGTGTGTGTGTGTGTAAGGGCTAGGACAAGAAAGAGGAAGGAAAGATCGCGCACGGTCCGTGGGCCGTTTGTTAGAGTACTGATCCGGCATTCGACTGGTGTTGATCGGAGAAACCACGAAAAACTACCGATCAGAGCAGCCGGCCGCTAGAATTGTCCTCCAGACAGCGACTGAATTTGACCTATATGAAAAGCTAGGGACTCGAAGCTAGGCCCTCCCGGTCAGAGGCGCTGCAGTGGCATCAGTTGATGCACTGAGCTACCGCTACCGGTCACTCGCATTGGAGCTCGTCGAAGTTGGCCGAAGAGCTGCTAGAAACGGTGCTCGAGGCTCTGGGTTCCTGCAGGCGGAATTAAAGCGAGGGGCCGGCGGGGGGCGAGCTAATGTGCGTGGCTGATCGGGCGTCGCACCCCAAAACTCGGCCAAAAAAAATTGTCGCGCATTCCAAAGCTACCCCCGACCGCCGCGCGGCTCGGCCGGAGAGACGGCCTGGCGAAGGGGGCGTTCCGATCGCGGAGAGAGGCGCGGGTGGTCTTGTCGAGGGAGCTGGCGTGAGGGTGTTCACGCGTTCGCGCTCATACGGAAATAACCGCGGGCCGTTAGCGCCGCCGTCGCCATAGCTACTATTTCCGGCCGCGACCGTGCTGCTCGGGCAACGTCGCGTTGAGGACGGTCGCCGCCCAGCTGATGCTGGACCGTCGGACATACACGTGACGATTACTGGGCCCCATTGACGGCGTGTGCCGCCGCCGCCGTCGCGGGCCGCGTCACCGCCGCCGCTGGATCATGGCCGCCCTCGGCGCATCCAGCGCTCCCGAGGGGCGTGTGCCGCCTCCGAGGCTGGCCAACGCAGGCGCCCATCGCCACCGGTCCGATTGATTGATTGATTTTTTAGTGTTTCCGGGCACGTCAACTGCTTTGGTCATTAGTCCCTTTCGTGTAGTGCATGATTTTTTCTCGGGAGACGGCGGGGATCTTCCCCCGCTGGATGGTGAGATCCGGCGCCGACCTACCGTCGACTAGTGGGGTTTCCCCCCGTAACCAGGACTCTCCCGCCAACAAGGCACCGCCCCAGTCGGGACAAGCTTTAAGCTCCCGACCGGTCTCCCGAGATATGTGGTAGTGTAGTGCATGTTAGTGTAAGTGTGTGTGTAAGGGGAGAGGATAGGACAAGGAAGAGGAAGGACAGGTCGCGCGCGGTCCGTGGCCCGATAGGGTACTGCTCCGGCTAGCTGAAAAGCTAGTGTCGAATATCCTGCCTCCGTGGGGAGTGGGAACCTAGGACCTCCCGGTCAGAGGCGCTGCAGTGACATCAGTTGATGCACTGAGCTACCGCTCCCGGTCCGCTGGCCCGTCTACTGCCTCAGAGGGCGTCGGGTGTGTCAGGAACCGACTTGCCTGTCAAGACGACCCGGGCCGCCGCGGCAGCAATGTCGCCAACAATTAGATTAAGTGTTGGTTTTAAGATAGTTTAACGATCACGAACGTAATGCGAGGCCTCACCTCGGGGATCCCCCTTGAAGAAAAGTAAGCAAAACTAAGTTTAAATATCATCCTTATTATTGTTTCAATAGCAATGCATGCACAAGCCCCTATCAAAATAGAGAAGAAAAGTTCCTTGATGAATTAACGGAGGAGGGTCATTTTGTATATTACAACATTCATGATGTACTTCCAAAATTTAGAATAAGATATGATAAATAAAGGGTTAAGACAGAGGTTTTGTATTGCACCAACTCTCTTCAAAATATATCCAGAAGCAGCTCTGAAAAACTGGAAGATAAAATGTGAAAGGATGGGAATAAAATTAAATGACGATATGTTATATTCACTAAATTTTGCAGATGATCAAGTGGTATTCGCAGAGGATGAAGACGATGCACATTATATGTTAAGAAAATTAAATGAGAAATATGGAAAATGGGGCTTGAAAATCAATTTCAAGAAGACAGTACATGGTGGAAGGAGGGACGGGAAAAGATTTAGTAATGGAGAATGGCTCGGTTGTTAAGTGTTGTCAGACGTATAAGTATTTAGGAACAATTTTAACAGACCAAGGGGGCAGTGAAGAGGCAATTAAACATCGCATTCGGCAAGGAAAATCTGCTATTCGGCAATTGCACTCAATAATATGGAATAAAAATATTTCTAATAAAGAGAAAATTAGAATTTATAAAAAATTGTGGAACGTATATCACTGTATGGTGCTGAGTTGAGGGAGATCTCAATAAGTAATGAGAGAAAGTTAAAGGCTATGGAAATGGAGTTTTGGAGACGCAGCTGTAGTGTAACGTTAATGGAAAGAATCGGGAATGAAAATATAAAGCAGCAAATGGGTGTCATGTCGGATATAATGGAGAAGGTTAAAATGGTATGGTCATCTTAGAAGAATGCTGGAGGAAACATGGCCATTAAAAACTTGGAGGTGGCAGGTGCCAATGCACAGAAAGAGAGGTAGACCAAGACTCACGTGGTATGATGGTGTGCGACAGACAATGAGAGATCGTCACATCGAAGATGATTGGCAAGATAGATAGAAGATAGAAGCTTGGGCGCGAGATACTCCGCATGGTGTAGTTCCACTCGCAGAAGAAGAAGAAGAATATACCAGTAGCTCATTCTGTTAATCTAAAGGAAACATACGAAAACATGGAAGAAGTTAAAAAATGAATTATGAAGAACAGTAAAGTGTTGTCTGCGGAGACTTGAAAGTTATTGAAATATTGTTGTGACTTCAACTAGGATTTACAAGTTCCCCTGCTTTCTATGTGAATGGGATAGCAGGATTCGTAAATTGCACTGGGTCAAAAGGGATTCATCAATCAGAAATACTTTGAATCCCGGAGATAAAAACGAAATAAGTTTGATTAATCTTGAAAAGATTATCTTACCACCAATCCGTATCAAGCTTGGAATATGTAAAGTTTGTCAAGTCTCTGAATAAGAATGGAGATTGCTTTAAATATATTTTTCAAAATTTCCTTTTCTTTCAGAGGTCAAGCTTAAAGTAACCATCTTTATTGAACCTAAATTTAGAAATCTGGTGAAAGATGAACACTTTGAAACTTTAATGAGTGATGAGGAAAGACTGGTCTGGTCAGGTTGCAAAATTATCTCCGTGAATTTTTCGGGAAATGAAAACATACAGATTTCAAATCAACAGTGGATGAATTGTTAATTTCTGTGAAGAATACAGGATGTAACATGAGCATCAAACACCACAACTACGTTGATTTCTTCCCTTATAATCTGGGGATTTCAGTAATGAACACGGAGAAGAGTTTCAAGACCTGAAAGAGATGGAAAACCTGACCAGGGCAGATACTTTAAAGTAATGATGGCAGATGACTATTGACACTAAGCCTGGGAGTGCCTGCAGTAGGTAAATTCACGCCAGTGCCCGCAATGTATCTCTCAAATGTGACTGCAACGTTTTGTGAACGCGAATGATTTGAAGATCCATTTACAGATACACGTACTTTACTCAGTTTGTACATGTCACCCAATGCAATAGTAAACGTACACTGCAGAATTCTTATCTTTTGGTGAGAAAGGTAAAAATTACGAAATACACAAGAAAATCATTAAACATCCTATAATAATAATAATAATAATAATAATAATAATAATAATAATAATAATAATAATAATAAAATGGTCTTTATCATTGGTGAGGCACAGGCCATTAGGCCTGCTCTTCCGCCTAACCACATGAAATATTTACATTGTTTCTTATACTATGAAGAAGATCGAGGGGGCAGGAAGTTTAGATTTACTTTTGAGAGAGCAAACTAGGGACCATCCCTTAAGCGATTGAGTAAATCCAGAAAACCTCAATCAGGATGGCGGCTGAAGGCCGAGGGTATTGACAATAATTGAAAATAAAAGAATATATAGTACATTAATTAGAAAAAACAATAGTAATACAAAGATAGTGAAATTAAATAACAAACCTATACAATAAGAATAAAAATTGCATAATTATAAGAAGTGACACAGAGGGTGCAACAGTGCGGTAACATAATCGGATTGAAAAACAAAGATAACAATATTGTCAATTTCCATATCAGTTTCAATCACATAAACATCATAATATAAATTGTTAAGCGGAATAAAATTTGAAGTTTACAGATATCACAGACAAAATAAATACAATTAACACGACAATAAGTAAATAACAGATAAGCATTACCCAATGTATAATGTGACATACCAATATGTGAGACATAATATGCTACAATATTTATTATAAACAGCGTAAATTATAGGGATAAATATAGGTGAATATGCCAGCATAGCAACGGTAAGCGAGCCGTCGTCAAGGTCAACAATCTTTATGCAGTGACAATCGCGGAGACAGCTAATTCATTTTGTAAGGAATTCAGGGATTGGCCGAAAAAGCAGTGACAGTCGTGAAGACGGCTAGTTCATTTTGTAAGAAATTTAGGGATTGGGTAGGCACGGAAGTACATCAAGTCTTCTCTGTAAAAAAAAAACAATCGAAAAGATGGACCGAGTTTTGTAGGGTTAAAAGAATATGATAAGCATTCATTCTGACTGATGCCGTGGTGTTGAACGGATCGTGCACAATTAATGTTAGGAGTTTTTTGGGACTTGTAAGCATCTACCAGGGAGTAGATATTGGTAGAACTTTGAATTTGAATGCTATGTGTGGACAGTAAAACTTAAAATATTTCAAGTGAACGAGTTAGAAGGACATTGAGGGCTTAGGCGAAATTATCAGTAACTGGACTGGAATGCTAACAGCAGATCGTTGAGATAGTTGAGCAGATCGTTGATCGTTGAGTATTCAGCATACGCGTGGGATGAACTTGGAATTCGTATATTGGCGAACGACTTAGACTTTATTAACTTCGGAAACAGTGATGAACGGTGATTGAAGTGTGCTTTTGCAAGAAAAGAAGAGAGAAGATGGTATCTGGACCTGAGGACAGCGACGTCGGAGAAGAATGAAGATGGCACAACGAGGCACCTTCGTCCAAGAGCACGCGAAGACGAATACTACATTATAAGGTTGGAACAGGTCATGACCAAGGTTTTTTTTGTGTAGAATTATCAAGTACCAAAATTGTTTAATAAATTTCCATGTTTTGTGAAATGAATACATGATTCTCATTGAGCCAATTGTAGTAACGAAGTAGCAAGATAAAAATATATTTGCTTTTCAGATTCCTCGACCACTCTGTATAGATGGCAGATCGGATAATCAGCTATTAGCATACAATAGTGATTATTTCTATGAAACCCATCGACCCAGGTAGCCGGAAACTAATTTATTTATAATTGGAGTTGAAGGTTGACTTGTATGATAGTATTAGCGTAATCTTTTCCTGGCGCCCATTTATACAAATTCGGAACGGATTACGTTGAAATAAATCATCAATATATTCAGTTTATTTCAATAATAATTAAAAACAACCGTTGATTTCTTGGTAATGAGAGTTCAAGTGACCGAGTCCAAACCATTAAATAGAAATTAAATTAAAAATATAGTTTTTGTAAAAGGCTTTCAATGTTTAATGATTTCTCACAAATCAATATAGTGTTTGTTTATATGCCAAATAATTTCTTGACATGCATGTATGTATTCAAATATTGTTAGTATTTAATATTATTTTGATTGTCAGAAATATTATCCTATCCAATAATATTCAATAAAATTTTCATTTTGCATGGTTCGCATTTTTTTTACCTACACATGTCTCCTGCACATCTTTCTCTTTGGTAAAAAAATGTGACATTTGATTTAGATAAGGCACATTATCACATTTTCTGAATAGGCACTTGTGTACACGGCTGAAAATTATGCCATGATACATACCGCTCAGGCAATGAGCTCACAATGCACTACTGCCATTGCATCCAATGTACATGACGTATATCGCAGCACAGCGATCAAGTTTGAACATGCTCACGGGAAATGATTCAGCAAAAGGATAAAATAAAAGATCAGGCGATCTCAGAAAAGTATAATGAAGGAAAACATGAAATACCAGACCACTAATGCACCGCAATAATTAAGGAACATAAAATTGCCATGGGTTGGACTTCACAGATCTATTGCGAGCACTCCCGTGTTAGAGAGAGTAAGTGTAGAATTGCACAGAAGGCGATCGAGGAGGCAAAAGTTCAGCAAAAGAAAGTATTATCAGTCTGACATTGTTAGTATAAATATAACATTATTTTTAATGTATTTTATCAATGAGCATAAGATGTGTACCAATTGTATTCATATTTATACTTATTTTTCCTTCAGTATAATTGTGTATTTCTAGTTTTAAATCATTTATTTACCGTGTCTTGAAACTTTCATAAATCAAGTGTTTTTGTTTACCAATCTTTTCTTTGAAATTACAAAAATCTTACGTGTTAGAAAAAATGAATTCAGGTGTATTAATTATTAGCTTAAATGAATTCAAATCACCTATCAGAACCAAAAACGCCAAGAATTTTATTTTTTCGCAGCCCTATGCAATAGGACCCTTTATTGAAGTCAAGTTAACGTGGCTTGGTTAGTAGGAGTTAATAGAATTTAAAACATGGTTGTTTGCCAACGTTTCGGAAAATGTATTTCCATCCTCAGGGCTTTATAAACGTTATTTTATATAACCTTATCACATTAAGACGTGATTGGCATAAGTGATTGGCAGTATGGTGAGGTGAGACGAGGCGAGGTGAAGTGAAGTGAAATGAAATGAAGTGAAGTGAAGTGAAGTGAAGTGAAGTGAAGTGAAGTGAAGTGAAGTGGAGTGCTATGGAAGCTTGCCCGGTGAAATGTTTATGTTAATTTGTAAAGTGTGTAAAATTTGTAAAATTTTGTATAGTTGTTAAGTTCTGTAATGTTTAGTTAGTGTATTCTGCCACCAAGTTCTGGAACTTATTTGCAGAATTAGTAATAAATCTAACCTGGAGGATGGAAATACATTTTTCGAAACGTTGGCTAACAACCATACTTTAAATTCTATTTACTCCTACTGACCAAGCCCCGTTAACGTGACTTCGATATATTCTTTATGGTCGTTAAGGATTCTCCATGTTTCAGATAGGACACTTGGCAACCATGTATAAACCATGACATGGTTGCCAAGAACAAACATAAATGGACCATGTCTTTAATATACTCTTTATGGTCGTTTAGGATCTCCGTGTTTCAGATAGGACACTAGGCAACAATGTACAAACCATGACATGGTTGCCATAGAACAAACCCATACTCTCGTGAAAGTCTTTCATCTATAAAATTTTTTGCTGGGTGTAGTGATTAAAAACCACGTGACCAGTAGCGAGTGAAGTGTGATACTTTTGCAATAGCTAATCATTACCCAGTTCACTAGTCATTTAATAAAGTGGAGTTCCAGTCAGCACAATTCAATACTGCGACAATAGATAGATAATTAGCTCTAAGAAAATCATGATAAAAACATTATTTCTGGATCGACAGCTCTGATTAACCATACCAAAGAAAACATTCAAGTGCTGGGTGATATTCATCCCCAATTATCCGCACATCAGTTGAAGCACTAAGAGATATCCATGACAAAATACCAAACCCGCCCTTGGTATTCACGATGTAGTTAAGCTGGTAGAAATTCAACAAAGAGAAAGCGTTCACAAGAGCTCTTGCTGATGTCGCCATAAATGGTATGGACTCAATAAAATCACAGTTCTGTAATGTACAGCAGATTGAAGAAACCCGAAATAATTAAGTGAGATACCTGATGAAGATCAGCAATACGAGCCCCCTCGATGGAATGGCAATTACAGATATCAACAGAAGAATAGGGGTGGTACGTAGGCAGTACCAACCACAACGTTCAGAGTCAAATCGTTCAAGGACGTGCTCCACATAGTTGACTGTCATTAATATAAAGAAATTGGATTTCTTCACGGACCGCAACTACAACACCACTTTCTCTCAGCAATACGCTCGTATCAAAGTTTTAATCCAGCCTCTATATTAGTTGTGTCGTTACGAACCACAGTCGGTCTAATTTCTTGTCATTCGTTTCCGTTCTGAAACATTACATTAGTGAGCGGGTGCATGAGCGGTAACCCCCAGATCGTCACCAAATTTATTGCGAAGTCCAAGCTCGCTGCTAATGCATATCTGGGCAAGGTTGCAACTCGTCGGCAGAGGACAAAAGGGCTTAATGTAAAGTACATCCAAAAATTAATGAATATTTTTCAGAATCGCAGAGTGAGACCAGATCGACAGAGGTATATTCAGTTGGAAAAATATCGTACGTATAGTTTAGTCGCTAGTGTTGTTCACAGACGGCAGACAGATGGACAGACGGATATTTGAAAATACACTTTTTGGTATCAGTTGACCCCACAACGTATATTTCCATTGAATTCTCGAAATCGATTTTTCCACGCATTTAAATTTCCCCATTCTCCGTAGTATTTTATTCCGTATATCTGTGTACGAAAAAGTAAAAATGATTGGAGTTAAAACAATAATCCTTGTAGATTTCAACATAGTAATGTGATAACTTTTATTTACCTTCTAGTATACTTATGTACGTATATAGGGAGAAATATACGAAGTATAGAGGAAGTTATGTAATGCTGAGACAAAAAAACAGTGGTTTGACGAAAAACCTTGTATTATAGGGCCGTGATACACAACAATTAAATGAATCCTGTTCTATTATGTATTAAATTACTCCCTCTGACACGTCATGTGCCAGATGTCACGAATAGTGAGCCCTTGATAACGAAAAAAAGCTTTTTTTAAACGCCTGCCCATCCGTCAGTTGTCTGTGAACAACACTAGCGCCTTACCTACGCGTAAGATGTTTTTGAAACTCAATAAAACCTAGTCGATCTGCCCTCACTCCATACTGTGAGGTTTTAAATTACATTAATTAATTTAGATGTTTGTTTAACCCCAAAGCCCATGGAACATATTGAAATTTTTCTCAAAAATGACCCCAAATTCGTTCTCTGAATTTATATTATAAATAGAGGGCAATTCACTTCTAAAGACTGTGTAGGTGCTTTTCAACTGATAAGATTGAAATTTGAATTTTGGAAAATTAAAAATCGACATCTTTTCGGCGTCTTTCCAAGACTACAAAGTTAAAGATGTACATTTTTCCTTCTAATTATTTTATTAGTCATTCATTCTGAATTATCATTCTGAATTAGCTGTTTATAAACGGTCTCGTACATTTCTTAAATTGCAGTAGTTTTCGCGCAAATTTGTGTAAAATATTATGAAGATAAAAATATAACCAACAAAACATTTCTGGAACACTATTCCAATTTTTTCTTTAAATTTTTAGCAGGGATAGTGCTCAATGTATAAGATGACAAACAGTTTTTGCTACATTATTTTATTTTTCAAAAACCAAAAATTAAATTTTTGTTACAGCTCTCACGTGGTTAATATTAAAATCACGTCCGATTTGTATTGTAACGTTCCCCCCTCGGCATACTTACTGCTGGGGCTGGGCGCCAGGCATGCTCGGCAGGAAGTCGCGAACAATTTACCTTCCACGCCATCTTTCGACAGCAGCCGAAGATTTCTACGGGATAACTCCCGGTGTACCTTCAGAATGTGAATCTCTTTGGGTTAGAATTCCACATAAAATGAGGTTAGGTGTGCTCAACATAAGTTACTGAATAAAATGCAGTAATTCGTTCCACGTGGTTCCTGTGGAGTGACCACATATTTGTTTCCTATATGTTTGCTGAAACTGCTGTTACAATTCCTTTCATTTTCTACCTAAATTTTAACCTAAACAAAACAAATTATAATTCTTATGCAATACAGTAACATTTTCTTCTTTCTTGACTTCTTTTTTGAAGATCTGCTTAGTAAACAATTTATGCATTTCCTTAAACAAACTCTGTTCTAGAAAAACAGCTCATCAAATAAATGAACAATTAAAAAACTTAGTGTAATTTTTTGCTTCTAATTTATGCAATGTATAAAAAAATTCTCAAAAATCAACCCAAAACCATAATAAAACTGTCTTTGGCAATCGAATTGAAGCCGGTCTCACCGAGTCGGAGACTGGTTCAAACAACACCTGAGGATTTTACTACGTTAGATTATTTACGAATGAACGAGCATTTTTGTCAAGATTTGACCAACGATATTTGATGTCGATCATTCCATTGAAAGTATGTAACATGAGCATATGAACATCAGATTTTGAGTCATAGTACTTCTGAAGAAATAGTCACCCATCCTACTCCCTCATCTAGGTAATTATCAAAGATTAAGAAAACGTGTGTTACTTGTGAAGCTGTGATTATTATCCAGGTGTAAAGCGGAGCTTCCTCAGCGTTTACTTTGCATCTGACAGGGAGGGCCTATGTTCAATTCCCGCTGGTAGCAGGATTTTCCACACTCGCTAGATAGCTAGGTCGAATTAAGTTGCTACCTGAAGGAGAAGTCTCATGGCCAGCTGCTCTGACGGATAGTTTTCCGTGTTTTTTTTTTCGATGAATACCAGTCGAATGCCCTCACAAACGCACCACAGATCGCGTGCGACCTTTCCATCATTTGTTGTCCTATCCTGCCCCTTTATTTATACATCCACTTACATGCACGACACCACCACACAAGCTGAGAGGTCGGTTGGGAGCTTAGAGCTGGTCCTAGCTGGAGTGGTGCCCCGTAGGTGGTAGAAACCTGGTTCGGGGAACCATGTAAACCAACGCGACAGTAGGTCAGAGCCGGATATCACCATGTAGCGAAGGAGGATCACTACTTTTCGAGAAAAAAACATGCATTACACTTACGGGACTAATGACTTTAGCGGTTGACGCCCCAGAATCACTAATTAAGCGATCAGCATTTACTTAATAGATCAAAAGAAATTGGACGAGAAACCTGATCTACGAGTAGATTGGGATTGTAGTTTCGTGTCGCTAAAACAGTGTGGGCACGTGGCGCGTGGTGTGCACCGGATGCGTAGACAAAGGCAGAAGCTATGACGCACGGGGTTTTTCCGACGGGGTGTGCGTGTCGTTAGGGCGGAGGCAATGGAGGCGGCGGCAGCGTCGCGAGGGCTATTTAAGGGCCGTGAGAACAATAGCTCGCCCTTCTTGTGATCCTGGCAGCAGCAACGTATGTCGTCCGTGAGAGGTGTGAACGTGGCGAAGAGGCCGGCAGTTATTGTCGTGACTAGTGAGACATGTAGTCGGTCTCAGGGCAGGCGGTACTACGCACGGCGAAACATTAGGTAGTATGTTCGGTGTGGTAGGCGTTGTAAATATCTCTCCTAGCAGTGGGACTATTTAGTTAGTTAATTGCACACAGTGCATTGGTTATTTGTGACTACGGTCTAAATTGTGAATAAACCTGCTGTTATTACAACCCACTCTCGTCTGTGTACTGATTAAAACCGTATGACGCTACAGGATCATTGACCCTGGATTTCAAATGCAGTATTTCTTACAGACATATCTAATCTTTTAAAATTATACAACTTACAATTAGAATCTGGCGCATAAAAGTATTCTTAAAATGTATTTTGGATTTTCAGTAAATACTCCTAATTTCATAGAAAAAAGTATGCGTGAGAAAACATTTTGCCTGGTATTTAAACTTATAATCGATATGAATGGTTTCATGTTATATGGTAATACGCGGAAATAAACGAAGTGAGCAACGTGTAGCATTATGTGTGACTTGTTTGCGTCCGGAACGCTACAAGACCCGAGGCCGGAATTTTGAAAAAAGTACGTACGGTAACATTTGCTCTCATGTGTTGAAACATGTTTTGTTTCATACAATGACTTGGAAGTCCTTTTTTTTATTTTAAAATTCAACCTGACTTCACGATATACGACTGTCAATAAGCAATTAAAATTACCTGTAATATTAGTGCCTTATAGGCGAATGATTTGCAGAAAATTACAATTAATGATGTTACAACAAGACAAAATTTCAGCACCTTGGTTACGTGATATTATAATATCACGATTTATATCCATTTTAACACATCACAGCTACCACTTCTAAAAGGCAATGCTAATTCTAGCATATTGGGTGCTAAAAACGAAATATTTTAAAGCTAATTTATCAACACAAATTTGACAATCGTCAACTGCGATTCGTAGAGCCAAAAACATCGCAAAACATTGAGACTTAAATATAATTGTTTCATATCAAATTTCCGTTTCGCAACGTCGCCATATTTTACCTCTTGGAACACTCACAGAAGAAAGCAAAAGAAGCATGAGAAATTCGACTTTACAATATCTATAATTGCAACAATTACATGACTACTTAAATTTTGAAAACATTTCAAAACGTTGAATATTTAAAATGTTTAGGTTTAATAAAAAGAACCCTCCAGAATGAAAATATTCGTTTCAAACTATGATGGCCTCGAGTTCATTTAAATTGATGGAGGAATACCAATTTTGGAGAAAATCGCTACAGACAGACGTACAGAATATCAAAAAACTCGTAAATTGAGTCGAAATCTGAGGAATGTAATATACTGAAATTTACTATTTGACGCGAATTTCAACTTCCTGTTTGTTTATCTAAATTTTCTAAAATTTTCTCCAAATTATTACTTTAATTTATTTCTCATATAGAGCAAAGTACTCATCAAATAGCGCAGTCCATTTTTGTTGAATTCACTGAAATTTTGAGAACTGCTTCAGAATATCTTTTGCGCCTTCTTACAACTAGATACTGAATATAAAGATATTTCTTCATAATGAAATCTATTTTTTTCAATTAGATATTTAAATAACGTCAAATTCAATTATGTTGTCAAAAACAATTGTGTTTTTTTATATAAACAATTTTTACTTCGAACTTAAGTCTTTCCTCAATACAATGACTACGTTGCGACACTTTTTTAGGTCCTTAATTACTGGTAAACTTTAATTCTCCCCTTTGGGGAGGTTAAATAATACATTGTATAAGAGTCATAAGTACAATACTATGCAGAATAGCAATTGTCAAAATTATAATGAAGTTGTTACACCAGGAATCGACATACACTCTCAGCCTTCTACATCGCAAAATATGGATTTTCAAGATCTTCAAAATTCTTCCTACCTGTCAATTTCCAGTGAGTTCCCTCAGGATACTCTCATTGGGGAAGAGGCATCAAACAGCGGGGGTCAACCTCTGCGAGTGTATAGAGACCTCTCTAAAAATATCACCTCGCATCAAAATCATTGTCAAGCACCACATCCGGTAAAATTCGTGAAGTCTTCAAAGCCCACGTACTCAGTGCCTACGCATTCTCATTTCGAAACTTTCAATGAAATTTCTGAAACTGAAAATGAACCTCAAAACCCACCAAATCAAAGTCAAAATATCGCCCATTACCAGTATTGGAAAGAACTATCAATTATTAATTCAAGAGGTCTCAAAAATTGTGGATAATACTATAATATCTAATTGTGGATAATACTATAATATAAATCTAATAAATCTCGTAATAATGAAATCAAAATCTTATTTACAAGTATCGCAGACCAGAAATTATCGTAAATCCTCTAAATATACAATTTTATACCTACCTAATTTATTCAAGATCCTTCTAATAAGTGCTTTCCAATGATGCTAAAAACCATCCCTACGACAATCTCGGAAATAGACGTTAATGAACTGACACATTTGAAATTTCCTATAATAAGTTAGAAGACTTGATGACAAATTCAAATATCCTCTCCAAACATGTGCTTAAGATCACAAAAATTCTAAAGGAGGTGAAGATATATTACATTTAAAAATTTTATTTCATTGTATAATTACTGTAAAACCAAGAACTAAACGCTTTTCGTCTAACCAATGTAAGAACTATCAAAGATTTGGTCACTTAGAGGCAAACTGTAAATTATCTCCCAGATGTGTAAAATGTAACCAAAATCACCATTACTCGTTTTGTAAGAAATCGTCAAATACTCCTCCGATTTGTATTAATTGCAATCAAAGTCATACTGCTAATTACAAATTATGCCCTTACTACTTACAAGTTCTTAACAAAAAATGTATAAATTTTAGAACACTTCAACTACCTCTAAGCCACAGCATAATTCTACAAACAATAATGAACTAACTAAATTATATACGGTAGAATCTCGATAATTCGATATGAACGGAACAGGGTCTAGCTCGAATGAATGAAAACTCGAATGATCGAAAATGATTAATTTTTAATACAAATATTAACACAACTTTAAAATTTCAAAGTATGTTCATTTAAATAAAAAAGTACTTGCATAATACTATTGCATTAATTTCTGAAGATACGTTAATTATATCGTAAATAAGTGTCATTTTTTTTTGTTTAATCACATTGTTTTTTACGCGCGGCAATATCACATCTTCTGAACACTTTGTCGACTGGAGTTGTCTCAGGCTTCTAACCTTCCCATGGCGACCTCTAGCGCAGCAAGACAGTCGGTGTGACTCACAGTAGGCTGCGTGTAGAAGGATTATCTGCGTGCCGCGGCCGATACACATTTTCAACAGAGACACTCTGATGTGGATCGCAATTGTAAACAGTTCGAAGTGGGGTCGAGTTAGCTTGGTGGAAGGTGCTCCATATTGGGTGACCCAAGGTCTACTCTACCCTTCCAATACAAAGAACAGATAAATCGCCTTCAATATTTGGCAAAATGTAGTCAAACACTCACATAAGAAGATGATACTCTTTTAGCAGTCAGCTCTTTACTTGGAATCAGGAAATTAACTTTAATATGAGGAACGTGATTATGGTGAACATGAACCGTCCAATACCTCAAACCCTTCTCCAATCTTTTTTTTTTTTTGTCATTTGGTTGATAATATTTATCGCTTTATGGAAGGCTGTATGCAGATTACGATTTTTGAATTTATGTTTCAAATAAATAATTTCGTACAATCCTTTCAATTGTATTCCAGATATAATATTTATATGATAAGAGGCTGAAATGATAAGACTTATAACCTTATTTTCTGCTCCCATTATATAATTCTGTTATTTGATGGTTGCAACGCGTTGCATAATGACACTCATTAAGATATGGATTTCATTATGATACAGGCTCTTGACCAATTACAGAGAAGTTTACAAACCAAATACAGACATTTAATTAATCATTGAGAATCGTTCTAGTATACATTACGTTCGATTGTGTACATTAATATTGCATTTAATATTATATTACGATTGTCTGTTTTAATTTATTTTATTATTAGTATTTTACTGGAAATATTAATTAAAATAAATTGCATCGTAATTTCACGTTGATCTTATTTGTCAAGCGCAGTTGTAAACCAAAGCCACCTGCGGCAGGATAGGGTAGGGTAGGGAGCTGTTTATGTGGACTTGGCTGAACCCTGCGTGATATTACAATACCCGATTGTATTGTAATATCACTCGTGTATAAATACCCATTATTACATCATCGATTCATAATGTCCTATTTTACGAATACATTGCCTTGGTAGGCTTGTGAGGCCGGTTGTAGGCTCACAAGTAACCATAGCTCTTCATTTTGGAAAATCTTTATTTTGAAGATTTTTTAAAACTTATGTTTGTTTTTATTTTTTATTAAAGTGACAACGAATTTAACTTCGTGTCGTCGTTTTTGACTGTTTACTCCTAGTTTTATACAGAACTGTTCTGGGTTCCCATTAAAACATCCAAGAGTGTAGAAATTGCGTTGAATCTAGTTAGACATTATCGACCTGGCATAGAGGGCAGGGGGTGCTGGCAACAGCAACTGCCCCCCCCCGCCCCCCCGGCACCTACACTATAGTCACGTCAGTGCTGAGAATGTCTTAATCGCCGCCAGCACGTAACGGACGCACTGACGCGAAATGACGTATTTGGCCCAGACTGGGGGGGGCAGCCTTAATGCATTTTTAGTGCATCCTAGTTCATAACGTTTTTTGATTTGAGGAGCTCAATTCCAAAGTGACGTGCCCGCATGGAACAAGATTTTTCATGAATTGAAAGTAATCGCAAAAAGCTTTAAAGTTAAATATACTATTCAAAAGTTTTCAAATGCATTTAATAGAGAAGAAACGCCATTTTTTAAACAAAAATATTTGGCGTCTTGATGAAGATGCCTCTTCAGAATATATTGCTTGTAAATCTAGAAAATAAAGGGAAATCTTGATACGTCACAGCGGAAATAGCTCATAAAGTATATTATCAGCGATGTCATGTTTTGGGGAAGTTTAAGACAAAATATCACAATAATATCACAGTATACGTATTTAGACAGAAGCGCAGCTCAGTCCGTTTTTTGGCTAGTTAGGAATGCGTGCGCATACAGCTAGCGATCCTGGTGAAGATTAAGTAAAACTACGGACAGTTGCTACTGAAGTACGCGGATTTGTTTGTAAAATTGTGTTCATTAAGACCTGGTTAAAATATTAAAATATCATTCGTATACTTTCTAGACCTCATGGTTTTATATTCCTAGGATTTAGGGGGCAAGTAATTAAGTAACACTTAAAATTACATCGAACCAAAGTTTTAACCTTACATTTGACACGTATTGGAACATAACATTTAATATGTACCAACTCAATTCTTATACTTTTCCAGGTAACACATTAATAACAATGCGTGTATCGAAAGGAGCACGTTTTTCTGCAAACACATGTAGCAATAATGAAAGAAAATGTCTGACTTTGTTGTTTTTTACTTGTCCAATAGGCTTGGAAAGTAAAGACGGAAATTTGTAATTATCTCCTAACAGAAATGTTATTACCTCCTAGATACTCTTATTTACTACTTATATTACTTACATTTTTAGATATTTTCATCAACTATAGAAATACTTGTTCTTTCTCATGACAGGGCGGTTTAACAGCTTTGGGGCCCCTTGGGGGCCTACACTCCTTTTTATGTAGTGAAGGCACAATGGGCAATGTTATTCTTGTAGAAGATTCTCGTGCTCTGTTGCCAAATCGATTGCACCAAAAGTAGGTACAAAAAACATAGTTCTGAGGAGAAAATGAGAAACGCGATGGTAATCATGAAAAATGTGTCATTCTCTCCTTTTTAACTAAAAATAATGAAAACATTGGATTTCTTCGGAACGTACTTTTATTTAGACCGTTAAAACATCCAAAATTGTTGCAATTATTTTGAAAAAAAAATCGATATAATATTTCAGTTAATTCGGCTGGGGAATGTTTTCAATTTGTCAATATGAGAAAATGTCTCTTTTTAAAAAAATGAAATATCAACAAAAATGTGTGAATATTTACTTTCTCGTATACATACGTATATACGGAGTAATTACGTAGTATAGCGAACGTTATCTAATACTGCGGAAAATCGATTTCGAGATTTCAACGGAAATACACGTTTTGAGGTCTCCTGATACCGAAGAAATGTTTTTTCAACACGTCCGTCCGTCTGTCTATCCGTCTGTCCATGTCCGTCGGTTCATCCATCCGTCTCTAAACACTACTAGCGCCCAAACCACACGTACGATCTTTGTCAAATTGTAGAAATCCCAGCCCATCTGACTCTAGTTGAAGCTTTGAGCTTTTGAAAAACATTCTTTAAAATTTCGGGGTACTTTACATGAAGCCCCACGGACATTTTCTAAAGTGTCTGAAGAACGACTCCAAATGTTTTCTTTAAACTTCTTGTAAGAAGAGAGTTAAATACACTTAGAAAGTTGGCATGGGTCCGATTTTCAAGGTTAACTCTAAATTTTCGAAAACTTTAAAAATTTGAATTTGTTTCGGTGTCTTCCTACAACTACAAATTTGGAGGCAGAGATTTTTCCTTGAATTGAAATTTGTTGTCCATAATTACTTCTTTCATAAAGATCATATAGATTTTTTTGAAAATTTTTGTAGTCATCGAGCAATAGTGCGTGCAAGATTTGTAATTTTAAAAAATAAAAAAACAGATTTTCTCAAAAATGGCTCCAAATTTTTTTTAAATTGTTGGTAGATTTAGTGCCAAACGAACCCTATTTGATGACTTTAACGCCATATTGCTTTATTCCTTTGTTTTTTTAAAACATTACAAAATTGTAATATTTTTGACTTGTCTCTCACGTCGGTAATATTTACCCTAGTTCCGATGCATTTACTTTATCAGATTTTTGAGAACATGTGCTTTAATTAATGTGAAATAAAGTTTCTCGAAAACTCAACAAGTTTCTGTCAAAATGACTTCAAAATGTCGAAATTTCAGAAACAAACAAACTCCATTTTCTCAAAAATGGCTCCAAACATTTTTTCAAAATATTCTCATGAATAGTGGTAATGGCACTGTTTAATATGCCGTAAAGTTCATTTTGATGTATTCTTTTTTTTTAAATTACACAAATCTATTTTTTTAATGTCTCTCACGCCGCTAATATACACATTTCCATCTATTTGTATACAGTTTTATATTTGTGAGTGGACGTGCTTCAAATTACTTCAAATGAAGTTTTTCGAAAACTCAATAGATTCCTGTGAAAAAGATCTTCCAATTTCGCATTGACAGTAATGCTTAATCATCATTGTCTTAAAAACGGCTACAATTCTTTTTAATGAAAATAGCCATTTAAGAAAGGGTTTTACTTTTCTTTAATATTCGTAAAATAATTTTCAGTTCCACTATAAGGAAACCGGAAAGTTGAGAAAAAGGCAAAAAATGGACTTTAGGTAACTATAGATGGCAGCTAGAAGATCGGGTAAGTGCGTAAAGCTACACCAAGGAAATGAGAAAAGTTTGCTACGAGAAAGTCTGTGCCATTCTGTAGCACCTCTAGTTCATTTGTGCATTAAAATACGTCCAATTAAAAACTTCTTTGTTGAAGTTTTTGAAGTCCAATTAAAAACTTCCAGCAACAAAGTTTTGCATAAAATGTTGAGATTATTTTCTATCGTCATCGGAAGGTCTTCAAATGCATCACTTCTGTCTATTTGATGTTTGCTTTGAAGTCGAGCCGCACGCGACTCGAGTCTCGACGGAACACATCTTTTAAGAATATTAAAGAATGCTAAAACCTTATCCTAAGTAACAATTTTCATTGAAAAATTTGGGACCGTTTAAAAAAAGGCGTTAAGCACTATTGTAAATGCGAAATTAGAGGCTCTTTTTCACGAGAATCTATTGAGCATTCGAAAAACTTAATTTGACATCATTTGAAACTCTTCTACTCACAAATGCAATATTTTATACAAATCCATTTTAATAGGCTTCTTAACGGAGTGAGAGATATTTAAAAAAATACATTTGTGTAATTTTTTAAAAAACAAAAGCGTACATCAAAAGGAACTTTACGTCATATTAAACAGTGCCATTACCTCTATCCCCTGCAAAAGTTTGAAGAAAAAATAGCAGTAATTTTTGAGAAAATGGGGTTTGAGCGTTTCTGAAAATGCGGGATTTTGAGTTCATTTTTACAGAAAACGGTTGTGTCTTTATTTAACGTTATTTGACATTATTTAAAGCATATGTTCTCATAAATATAACACTGAGAAGAAATCCCCTCTAAAGTAAGTATTACCCACGTGAGAGACAAGTCAAAAACCTTACTTTTTGTGATTTTTGAAAGAAAAGAATAGAGAAATATGGCGTTTATGTCATAAAATAGGATTTGTTTGGCACTAACCGTACAAAAAATTTTAAGAAAAAATGTTTGAGCTTTTTTGAGAAAAACGTTTTTGTAATTTTTTAAAATTGCATATTTTGCACGCACTATTGCACGAAAACTACTAAAATAAAAAAATGACATGACCGATACGAAAAAACTATTTATGAACAACATATTTCATTTGATGGAAAAATCTCTGCCTTCAATTTTAAAGTTGTAGGAAGACTCCGAAAACAAATCAAATTTTGGCAATTTTTGAAATTTCAGAGTTTACTGTGAAAATCGGCCCTATGCCATGTTTCTAAGTGTATTGTACTCTATTCTTACAAGAAATTGAGAGAAAAAATTTCGAGCAGTTTTTGAGAAATATTTGAAAATGTTTCTAGAGCTTCCTGCAAAGTATCCCCAAATTTTAAAGAATGTTTTTTAAAATCTCAAAGCTTCAACTATAGCCAGATGGACTGGGGTTTCTTCAATTTGGAAAAAGTCCTACGCACGGTGCAGGTGCTAGTAGTGTTCACAGACGAACGGACAGACAGTCGCACGGACGTTTTGCTTTTAATTGGTTTTTCGGCATGAAGGACACACAAACCAGATTCTGATTTCACCACGTGTTAGAAGAGGTTTTTTTCTTAATTTAGCAACTAGGATTATCTACGTTTTTGTTGTCAGGTCCCGGCAATGAATTTTTTTCTGCCGAAAATCCGCCGTTTTTTGCACAGCATTACACAATTTTCCCTAAACTACTCTATTACACCGTACACGGGAAAGTTACTAGAGGTGCTACAGAATGGCACAGACTTTCTCGTACCAAAGTTTTCTATTTTCCTTAGTGTGGTCTCGCTTTACTGTCTTCCTCCATTCTATAGCCACCTGCCATCTACCGTCCCCCAAAATACATTTTTTGACAATTTCTCAACTTTTTGCTTTCCTAGTAGCACAACTGAATCAATACACAAGAATATTAAAGAAAAGTAAAAACTCGTCCTAAATAGAATTCATAAAAAAATTCGTTGTCGTTTTTAAGAAAATGGCGATTAAGCATTTATGTAAATGCGAAATTTAACCTCATTTTTAGAGGAATCTATTGAGTTTTCAAAAAATAATGCATATTAATAGATGGAAATGTCCGTATCAACGGCGTGAGAGGTATCAAGAAAATTACATTTATGTAATTTTTGAAAAAACAAAAGAATTCACCAAAATTAACTTTATACGAAAAATTTAAAGAAAAAATTTGAAGCAATTTTGGAGGAAATGGCGTTTGAGTGTTTCTGAAAATGCGGAATTTTGTGTTCATTTTTACAGAAAACTGTTGAGTTCTCGAGAAATTGTATTTGACATTATTTAAAGCGCATGTGCTCATAAATGTAATGTGAAGAAATCGTCTTTAATGTAAATTTTACATACGTGAGAGACTAGTCAAAATAATTTAATTTTTGAAATTTTTGAAGTAAACAAAAGAATACAGCAATATGTTGTTTATGTGACGACATAGGGTTCGTTTGAGCCCAACCTTACCCAAATTTTAAAGAAAAAAATTCAAAACCTTACCCAAATTTGAAAAAAAAAATAAAAAATACCTTTGAATTCTCTTTTATTAAGAACGACGTAATTGAATGAGGTAGTATGTAACCACAGAATATAATTGCATTTTTATTACTTTTTATACTTACACATTTAAATCAATTGTTATACACTCAATATCTACTAAACATATTAAGTTTTCAATTTTTTATCTATTATTGTCACAAAATATAATCAATTAAAGGCAATAAAACTTGAATGGATAGTTTTGGGCAATGTACACTTCAGTTTTCTTTCGATTATCTTTCTAAATTATTATTTGTCATTCCTCGTAGTATTACAGTATTTTTTCATACGT
>BLKR01004677.1:77500-101032 GCA_011170035.1 Teleogryllus occipitalis
GCTTCATGGTGTGGTTGAGCATTTTGAGTTTCTTTCTGTGGAATTTCATCGGCGGCGATCTTACCGACTCTATCATTGCTCCTGGTAAACCAAAAGAGATAAATACACTCGAAGAACTAGACTCGAACATGACGCATTGGATTGATTTTATGTACAGTATACAAGACCTCTTAATCTATTCTAAAGACGAAGGCGGTGCCTATTCATCCTTAACTAAAAAAATGTCTCCACAGAATACATACAATGGCAATGAGAGTCAAGCAATTTTAACTTCAGAATCGAGGATCGGTTTGGCAAAACTTCGAGTTAAACAGCGGAAGAATATAAATTTAGGAACACCTCACTTTCGCTTCCTTAGTCCTGCTTACAAGGCATATGCAACCAGAAAGAATTTCCATTACTCTCGATCCTTTGATTATTTTTTCTCTGTGTGATAGCCCATGGGCATCACATCGTGGATCAATCATGTCCACGTTTTGTATACATAGAAAACGAAAATCTATTTGTGTGCATGGACAGTAGGGAAAAATATTCTCCAATGATAGAACCTGTTCGCTTGGAAAAACTGAAGGAAGCTTTCTGAATATTAGCATCTGGAAACTCCATTGCAGTACTTTCTTTCATTGTAGAAATTGGCCACATTGTGAGATGTACGCTTTTGTTAGTGCTTAGAGGTCTTTACGCCATAAGCTATATTTCAATAATAGCTAAGTATTTCTTTATTTATGCCACCGTTTGTTGCTCAGTCATCAGAAAAATTTGTATTGTAGTAGTAGGTGTTTTGAGAAAGCGTTTAAATAAAAAAAATTAATAGCTGCAAATAATGAGTTTAGTTAGTAAATAAGAGAATATTTTTTTTACATTGTCTATTTAATATTCTTCAAAATATGCAAATGTTAATCATGACATCAGAGACATTGCAAAACTTTAGACGTAAAACTAAAGTCACATATCAGCCGGAAATCCGTAGCATAGCGGTCTTATTGTTATAATACTTTTTGATATAGTCATAGAGTACATGTTCATGTTTGTGAAATGAACAATCCTTCTGCCCACCCATCTTTTTATGCGTCCTTCTTCTGCCCGTCCAACCTTCTGTCCGTCCATTCTTCTGTCCGTCCATCCTTCTGTTCGTCCATCCTTCTGTTCGTCCATCCTTCTGTTCGTCCATCCTTTAATCCGTCCATACTTCTGTTTGTCCATCTTTCTGACCCACCATTCTTCTGCTCGTGCATTCATCATTCTCGTCACAGGCCCTTAGATTACATACTCAGAACGGCTGACATTACCATTTGTGTGCGAAGAAATCGAATAGGCCACCTCACGAATTCTGTAGAGAACATTTGCTGCATCTCATAAGTTAATTTTGAAGCAAGTACGATTAAAATTATATTAAACTCAACAAAAATCATCGAAAATGCTTTAAAAATGGCAGGAAACGGTAAAAAATGACTTTTGTCGAAATCGACGTAAAATGCAAAAAAGGACGCAAAAAACGTAAAATTGATGTTTACAATTAAAGGCATACAATAAAATAAATTGTTCTTACGTGAAAAGAAAAAAAATTACATTTCATTAAAATCCACCCCACACACACTGATAAATATCGATATTTTTAATGGCCACCCTGTATAATGGAACATATTGCTATTTCGGTTTGCCGAAAGTATGTATGAATGTTTTTCTTGGTTATGGTGAGAAGTGTGAGACACGGATGTACAACACAAAGTAACTTATAAGGAAAAATAAGAATTAAAGAACATAGAGAAAACCGATGTTATGTGGCCTTTTTGTTTGTTAATAAAAGACTTGACATTTACATGTAAAGAAACAAAAGTTTTTAACGTTTTCTTGAATTATATACTGGAAAGAAAAGTTGATTTAATTTCATTTATTTCGCCCCAAAAGCAAGAAAACATGAACGCGCGCACACACACACACACACACGCGCGCGCGCGCACACACGCGCACACACGCGCGCACACACGCGCGCACACACGCGCGCACACACGCGCGCACACACGCGCGCACACGCGCGCGCACACGCGCGCACACACGCGCGCACACACGCGCGCACACACGCGCGCACACACGCGCGCACACACACGCGCACACACGCGCGCACACACACGCGCGCGCACACACACGCGCGCGCACACACACGCGCGCGCACACGCGCACACACACGCGCGCACGCACTCGCGCACGCACTCGCGCACGCACACGCACACGCGCACGTGCGCACACACACGCACACACGCGCGCGCACGCACGCACACACACGCACAAACGCACGCACACGCGCGCAAACACACACGCACATACGCCCACACACGCACACACATGCACGCACGCACACACGCGCGCACACACGCACGCGCACACACACGCACACACACTGACCTTACACACACACACATGTGCACACACACACACTGCCTTACACACACACATCTACTTATATATATATTTTAATTTCATATATATATATATATATATATATATGTAATATATATATATATATATATATGAGTCTCGCGGCGCCGCTCACATGGTTAGCGTGAAGGTGCAAGCAGTGAGCAGGCGATGCTAAGCTCCTGGTGGCCGTGCAACCGGCCACCTACCAGTTTGGCCTATGGTGCGTCGACCTTGGAGTAGGATTAAGCGAAGGACGCTTTTCGGAGTACTCTGGATCCCACTTTAAAGTCCGGTGGGAAACTAGTTTACGCCCTCCCGGGTGCTCCGGTACCGGCGTTACCCACGTCGTGAGCTGTCGGTAAGCATTAGAGAGACGGAATGGTGGCTCCGAGCCGCCTAGGCGTTAGTCCAGGTGGCCCCAAGTAAGCTCTCGGCTTCGTCATGACAGGGCTCGAGACTCTGGGCAAAGAGGAAGGAACTTGTTCCCGGCGCATGAGTGGCGCGTTGTCGATACTCCGGTACAAGCCTGGATAGCTAGGAGCTCTGAGCTACGATACGGGCGAGATAAAGAAATCAGCATAGGAATTTTGCTCACTGGAGTTTTCTTAGGGCTAATTACCCTGGGAGGCGATGCGATAATAGCAGCACTACTAGAAGGTATAACTGAATCATCCGACCTCCAACCATCAGATGGGGACAATGATGATTCTGCAGTCACAGTAGCTACAGCTTCAATGGCTGATAAATATCTTCAATATGAAAGAGCTTAGAGAAAGTTATTTACTACACATACCAACAAGATTTATCCACTTTTTGTGGGTAAGTTTCCACAAGATTTTGTTACCACACTCCGACAATAAGTGTTCTTTCCGACAAAAACGTTCTCATTTGCACCGAGACAGTACAATAATTTATTTACCAAGTACGCGACAAAGTATAAAACTTAATATACTATTTGTGAAGAATCTCTTCGTTATTTTTAATATTTTCAGGTCTACTTAAAGTGCAACGCTCCCGCCGACTGATAGGTTCGCCACTGACAAATAATAAACTATTTAAAAAGTAAAATTACAATATTGTCCAATATTGTCGCTATCCAGAGTCGTTTTAACAGCCCTTCGGCCCACGATAATTTGGGGACCCCCTATTCTTACTTTCACAGATCTCCCCTCCCCATTTAATGGCAAGTTTTGTTACAAAAAAACAACTCATCACTGGGTGATATTCTTCCATATACCAGCAATATTCTAATGATAAATATCCAATGATGTGCGCCACGTCACTCTGTTATGCCAATGTCTTACGTATAGTTTAATCATTCATTACTTTTGTACACGATTTTTTTTTGAAGAATGTATTAAATAATGTTATTTAAAGAACTATCCGGGGCCCTTCAACATCCAGG
The DNA here is from genome assembly GCA_011170035.1 of Teleogryllus occipitalis. NCBI lineage: Eukaryota > Metazoa > Arthropoda > Insecta > Orthoptera > Gryllidae > Teleogryllus > Teleogryllus occipitalis. Next base: position 81,324 of record BLKR01004677.1, read on the forward strand.
GCTGGGCCCGGGCCCTTATGCCCGTCCTTTAATCTGAATCCGTCGCTACCTCGTGTGTGAACGGACATTCCGCTCCTTCCTCGGTTCAGATCGGTCAAAACTGGCCCTGCCAACCTCCTTTCACCCCTGCTTGCTTCAGTTACGCCCAAACTAGCCCTTTCATCTTACCACCCCTCCGTCAGTTCACAGCGACCCTAAATGAACCTGTCGATGCTCCTGCGTCCTATCATCATAATTGTAAGGTGTTTTTCGAAATTAGTATACCACGGTCAATCCGGCTCCACTGGAATCTCTGCAATTTTCAAAGCATTGTTAAATTTTGCGGCTACATCACTTCAAGTCACTGCAACATTTTCCAAAAAAAAAAACCCTCCAATTTTTCTTTTTAAATTTCTTGTAAGGATCACGACATATACTTACAACGATAGCATAAATCCAAGTTTCAACGTTAACTCTCAATTTTCGAAAATTACAAAAGTTTCAATATTTTCCACCGTCTACACATAACTACAATATTGAAAATGGCAATTTTCTTTCGAATTAAATTTCCTCTCCTCAATTACTTTCATTGATAAATGTAATATTGTTTACTCCTTTTAACAATTCTCGCACTATTTTGACTGAAATATGGACAATATTAATACCACTTCTTCAAAAAATACTCCAAACTTTTTCTTCAAATTTTCGGTACATGCACTATTTAAAATTAATAAATGTTTTCCTGCATTCTTTTTTTACACAAAAGCAATTCTTTAAGTTATATCTCACGTCGTTAACATTTACATCCCCGGCAATTTATATACATTATACTACAATTAATGAGTAGATATGAATCAAATGATTTCCAATCAAGCTTCTCGAAAACCCATTACTTTTCTGCGAAAAAATATCAGAATCGCTCATTTTTCATAAATCCTGAAACATTTTCTCAAAAACGACTCAACTTTTTTCAACAAAAATTGCCATGTATTTCAAGATTTCACTTTTCTATAATATTATGATAGCCATATTTCAGTTCGACAATTACGCGATCGAGACATTCTGAATATGTGCACAAACTTTACGTTGGGCGCCGATACTTTGTAGCTGGGAAATCCGGAAAGCGAGTTCACATCAAAGAAACTAGAAAACTAATTAGGACGAGAGAGTAACACAACAAACATGTTCGTCACTTTAAATACTTAGGATGCAATATATTATACAATGAACATAACATTACTACAAATTTACGTAGATTAGAGACATTTTTTTCCATCTATCAACAGACGCTTGACAAATAAAAGAAGAAAACAGACCAAACAATTCAGTATCAGTCTCCACCTTCCTCTATGGTTCCGAGTTTTCGGTACATAAAAGTCAGTGATGCAGCAAAATTGACCACACTTTCTCGTTCTAATTCTCTATCTACTCCCTGAGGCACCTACAAAACTCCCAGTGCCACTCGCAACACATTGGATTACCTCGTACCTTAAACATCAAACTCAAAGAGCAGAAATTCCGTACTGCCACGAAAGGACATTATTTACTTATCTTTCCAATTCTCTGCCAATTGAATACGAGGTCTCACAAGATTTCATCTTATGTCCTCTTTCTGTTGTACGTAAACAATATACTGTCTTCTATTAAAAATGGAAGAACAGTTTTATTTGCCGATGACACTAATATTCTTTGCAGAAAACGAACTAAATAGTACGATTTTGGAAGTTTCACATTGCTTTTGTAATAACTAGGGAACGAATTTCCATGTAAATACATGTTTTTTACACGAACTAGATACCTTCATTCAATTATATTTTTTAGACTTTACAAGTCATTCTGAATGAATTAGAACTATCTTTTTTTTTAAATTATGTATTTAAGGTCGCCTTATAATCAGCTAGGTCATTGGCGACCACAGTTACAAAAATACAGTATTTACAAATTCACATACTAGTTACACATTTTCATGGGATATACATACACAAATCCTAAATCTAGATGTTATACATAGGGCAGACAATGTATAGTCTTTAGCTAAATACTATTTAGCATATTAAATTTGGTGAGGAGTTCTACAATTTTCTTTTGACCGCGATAAGAATTTAATATACAGTAGAGATTATCATTGATGTTAAGGTTTGTTCTCACAGTCGCCATCACGTGGCACTCAACTATAATATGCTTCGTGGAAACTGGGAGTCCGCAATTTGGGCAAGCATCAGGAGCAGCCTTTTTAATTAGGTAGCTGTGACTGAGTTTAAAATGTCCTATACGGAGTCTGGTTATAACCACTTGATGTCTTCTGCTAAGTCTAATGGAAGTGATGGGAGATTCCTCAATATTCTTCCTAACTGCTTGTAATTTGGAAGGCAACATTTTCCAGTTCCGGTCCAAAAGCTTCTTAACTGCAAGTAAGAGGTAGTTTTTAAAGTCGGGGAGTGTGCCTCCAGCTTCAGTATCATTTTCGCGGAGAGAGATTGCTGCCTTCGCAGCTGCATCCGCTTCTTCATTGCCCTGGATGCCTATATGAGAAGCAAGCCAAGCTATTGTAACGCGATATCCTTTAAGGAACGAGTGATAAAGCTTTTCTTGGATTTCTTGGACCAGTGGATTTAAGGAATGTCGGTTTCGAATGGAGGATAGAACTGCTACTGAGTCAGAAAAAATAACAATATCTGGGTTACATGGTCATAGGATGCTAATATCAATAGCTTTGATAATAGCCGAAGCTTCACATGAGAATATGAAATAGAAATCCGGGAGACGATAAAGATTCCTAAGGGGTGGGATAATGGAAATAACAGCTCCACTAGATCTTGATTGTTGCTTGGATCCATCCGTGAAAAATTAGCGATGATTAGCAAATTTGTGCTGGAACTGAACTTTGACTGAGAAACTTATTACCGGGCCCTGACAACGAAAAGTGTATAAATCTTGTACCTATAAAGTATTAATTTCCACACGTGGTGAAGTCAGAATCCGTTTTATTCCGAGCAATTGGTGTTCAACAACACACACTTTCTTATCGATTATTACCGGCAACCGGGGCTACAGTGAGAAACTTTCACATTTTCACTTACATTTCCGTTGTTAAAAAGTATAATATTGAAACACTTTGATGCTGATGTAAGAGCTTCATGAGTTTATTTATACTCAATTAGTTTTGATTTGTTGACCCCGTAGTTTTGATTTGTTACATCTAACATTCTAACATACATGAATTCTCACATTCATGATATCGTGCTAACTACTATGGCACGAAACTAAATTCTTTTGCTGTAATATAAGTTGGCTTTGAAGTAATTGCCAATTCGTTCAGGGATGAGTAGAAATGAATGTCATTCATGTTCAAATGTCATGAGTAGAAATAAATGTCATTAATCAATATCAATGTCTTCTCAACATTTAAAGAATTATCAATAATTAATTTGTCAGACTGATATCTTTATACTTACATTTTCTTACGTAGGTCGACAAATCGTCCGTAGGGAGCGAAATTATTTTGAAAATTTATCTTCACGATTGGAGGTGCCGAATTAGAGTTAGCCATTCAAAATTCAACCATTAATAGTAACATTAACAATATTTATTGGAAGAAGTAAATAATATTGACATACGAAGCATTTCTGTCACACTTTTCAGATACAGAAGTATTAATTTCTTTGTTCTATTGTTGGATATTTAAAATCAAAAGTACTACAGTCTTTTACATTCTCCCTAATTTTTACGATAAATTTAAATGAATAATGTGAATCTGAGTTTTTGGAACTTCAACTTTGAGAGCTCTTTTAATTAATCATGCATGAGTTTTACTAAAGAATTTTAAAATTTGACACGTATTTCCAAATGTTCATGACATTATCAAATTTTTACTCATCAAAAATTGATTTTCTTTATCACGAATCTTACGTTTCGATGTCTGGAAATACTGGCGTGTGAGAATACAGACGAGCCCCAGGAAATATTCTTTCTTGTAATATTTCCCTATAAATTGCTAATTTGATTCGACTTTAATAAATTGACTCAAATATAACTTTCAAACCGCGTACCCTAACATTAAAAATACCATAGTTTTCCCATATTTCTTAATCTAACTAAACCTATCTGAAATATAAATTAGTATCGACTATTTACATTTTTCTCTATCTTTAAATTCTTCGCGGTAATGTCGCAGATGGACATTAACTGACCCGGATGGTCGAGGTGGCTAGAAAGTATGCCGACTCAGCGCCTCAGTCTGAAGGGACGCGAGTTAGAGTCCCGCCGTGCGCTTGTTTGTTTATTCCTTGTTTTTCATGTATGTGTGTTGTCGCGGACGGCTTTGTGATTCTGCTGACTACATACCGAGAAGCCCGCAAGGATGTCAGCGTTCAGTGTAAAGATAACATAGTGGGTACCGGGCGTGGGTAGTCGAAATCGGCATCCCCTTCATGCCACTTTTATAAGTGGATTTTGCTCTTATCTTACAAGAAATTTAAAGAAGAAATTGGAAGCCATTTTTGAGAAAATTTTGAAAATGTCTGAGGGATGTCATGTAAAATATTCCCACATTTAATTAAAGTACCCCAAATTTTAAAGAATGCTTTTCGAAATTTTAAAGCTTCAACTAGACCCAGATCGACATATGCTTCTTCAATTTGGAAAAGATTTTTACGTGTGGTTTAGGCGCTAGGTTTGTTCACATGCGATAGACAGACTGTCGGACAGACGGACGGACGTTTTGCTTCCAATTGGTTTTTCGGCATCAAGGACGTACAAAGCAGAGATTATTTTTGTTTTTAATTTATTTTATCCTTGTTCGATTCCAGACAGAATCTATCAAAGTATTGAATACATTAATGTAACTAATTCAAATAGTAACCAATTCATATATACATTAACTAAAGGATACAATTTAACTTATGTACAAAAATACTGAGGGATACCCTTATAGGGACCTCTAAGATCTTGTTTTAATTGATTCGATAAATTTTTTATTTTTGTAAAACAAAAAAAAAGGTATAATACATTGGCAATAGTATAGTACTAATTATATATAGTGGTCAAATTAGGAAGGTTCTAGTAAGTCTTTTGAAAATTTAAATTTAATTCTTGAATTTATTGAAGATGTTTTTCCTAGTTTAAAACTTCCATAAGCTGGGTTAGTGTGTAAGAATGAGTAGACATTTTTTTAAAAATTTTAGTATCCATGTATTTATGTCTTGAATTGAGACTTCTTTGTGTAGCTGTTCATTTCTTATAAACCTTGATGCATTAACTGACCAGCATAGAAATTTATTTTGTATAATTTGCAATTTCTGGATCTGTATTGGAGCAGCACCTCCCTAAATGGAACTAGCGTATGTTAAAGAAGGTCGTATTATGTACCTAAATATTGATATGGATGTTTCTATATTTAATTTTGAGTTTTTGTTAATGAGTGGATATAACTGAATCATTTTGATGAAAGTGTTTTTTGCTACATTTGTAATATTGGTCTCTCCATGTGAGTCGTCGATCAAAATAAAGGCCTCAATATTTTGCAAGTTGTGAGGTAGGGAGCCATTTAATTGCTTTATCATTTAGAATTAGAGGATAGATTAATTTTGTTTTTCTTAGGGTGAAAATTTTAGCCTGATATTTAGAGTGAACCATTATGTTCCATTTATTAAACCAATCAGAAAGGATATTTATGTCATCCTGTAGATTATCTTAGCCTACAGGTAGATTTTTATGTGGGGTATAGACTACAGTGTCGTCTGCAAATAATGCAATTTCTGAATCTATTGGTGAAGGAATATTATATATGAGAATATTAAAAAGAGTTGAAGATAATGGAAATCTCTGTGGAATTTCAGCTGTCATAAATTAAGTTGTTGAAATTTTAGAGTTAAGTTGAACCTTAAATCTCCTGCAAGTAAGAAAACTTTCAATTATTTTTTGCAAATAAATAAGAAAACCATATTGTCTCATTTTGAATAACAAGCCAGTATGCCACAATCTATCAAAAGCTTTCTTCGTGTCCAAAAATAAAGCCAAAGTGTGTTGTGCATTATGAAAATTAGTGATAAAATGATCGGATAATAATCGGGTATCGGGTAAGTAGTAATCGGGTAATAATATGATCGCTGCATTACATAACTTTCTCTATACTACGTATATTACTCCGACACATATACGAGAAAGTAAAAATCCTCTAACACGCGGTGTAGCCGGAATCCCTGTTTGATGAATGCCTTGATGTAGAAAAAACAATTGAAAGAAAAACGTCCGTCCGTCCGTCCGTCTTTCTGTCTGTCAGTCCGTCCATCCGTCCGTCTGTCCGCATGTCCGTTTGTCCGTCCGTCTGTGAACACTGCTAGGGCCGAAACCAAGCGTAGGATTTCTTCCAAATTCACGAAACCCCTGTCCATTTGGCTGTAGTTGAAGCTTTGAGATTTTGAAAAAACATTCTTTAAAATTTTGGGATACTTTACATTAAGCCCTCTGCATTTTTCCCCAATTTTCTCAAAAACGGCTCCAATTTTTTTCTTTAAATTTATTCTAAGAATAGAGTAAAATACACTTATAATGGTGGGGCAAGTCCGATTCTCACGGTTATCTCTAAATTTTCGAAAATTGCAAACGTTTGAAATTTTTTCGGCGTCTTCCTACCGCAGCAAAATTGAAGACAGATTTTTCTTTCAAAGGAAATTTGTTATTCTTAAATAGCCTACGCGAATATTCTTAAATAGTTCTTTCATACAGATCATGTCGATTTTTTAGAAAATTTTATGAGTTTTTGTGCAATAGAGCGTGTAATATTTTCAGTTTTTAAAAATAACAAAAACATTTTCTTAAATGGCTCCAAATTTTTTCTTTAAATTTTTGGTAGGGTTAGTGCCTAGCAAAACCCTTTATGATGACATAAACGCCATATTGCTCTATTCTTTTATTTTTTCAAATATTACAAAAATTTAATTTTTTTCACTTATCTCTCACGTCGTTAAGTTTTACATCTTTCATTGTTCAATGCGTTTCTTAACGCATGAACTTCAAAGTATATTAATGATAATTTTTTTAAATGTCCATATGTACTCCATAATCCATGAGTATAATGGAACTGAATTGGAGAATTTTCTGAAATATTCGAATCAATTTTTTTTAAACTATGGAAAATTTTTCACCGAAATTCTCCTCAATGTAAAAGAGTTCAATTCTCTCAGATATTCCTAAAGCTTGATTTGGACCAAGTTATCTGGAGCTCAAAAATCAAAATAATGCTGAAAAAACTAGATGTTTTTAAAACACAAATAGAATATAAAATATCTATTGCAGAAAAACGAAAAGTAAACCATCGTGTGAATTGAAAAAATTTCAAAATATATTGTTTTACAACATTTAATTGAATTATTGTAAATATTTCGGCAAATGTGATTTTTCTGCATTCGCTCGCCAAGGAAATTCGCCAGTAGTTCTGGGATAAATTCGTTACTATGAGAAGAATGTTGTTATTAAACAATGTATTTCTTTTCATGCAGTCTTGTATATAAACACGACTGCAATTTGACCAGTGGATTATTGAAATAATATTACGTATTATATATATATATATATATATATATATATATATATATATATATATATATATGTGTGTGTGTGTGTGTGTGTGTGTATGTGTGTGTGTGTGTGCGCATGTGCGTGTGCGTGCGTGCGTGCGATTTTTTTTCCATGTACATCCCTTGGAATCATTTCATTACTGAAATCGTGTCGTAAATTTTACCCATTTCTCCTGTGTATCATATATCAGACCGCTACAAGGTACGTAAGTAGCTCAGTAAAGTAATTAAAATTTCACCGTGACTGATAAGGCTATATTTTGCGTTCATCATTTTTTATTCGTGTGTAGTTAGAATATTGTTTTTACAAATGCCTTTCCCTTCTTCAAAGTGCTTGAAGTAAAGGCAAATTTAAATTTTGGTTTTCAAATACCGCTCCAAAATTTTCTTTTAATTATTTCCTCGGATCTTCAAAGGACACATAAAAACTGTTTCGTTTTCGTTGAACTATCCAAATTTTCGAATGAGTTATAAATTAAGCGCAAAAAATGTTCTGTTGTTGCTCAAGTTTTATTGTGCCACTAGGGGACCGAAAAATTAATAAATTGCGAAAAATAAGTTTTGACGCCGATAGGTACCAGCCAGTACGAGAGATGGGGGACAAAACCGAAAACCAGGCTAAACAAATAAGGAAACTAACGAGTACGAGAAAGTCTGTGGCATTATTTAAACAAACACGTAACCATTCCCACCCTTTTCTAAATAAATATATAAATATCGATGGCTTAAGATAGGCTTTATGGACTAGGCTATTTAGTTTTAAACATCCTGTGAATGTGCAGCTATTTCAATATTACCAGGCCGTGTCTAAGCTTGCGTTTTTCACTGCTCACCTTTTTCACCTCTCAGTTGAGGCTCCAATAGACCGGCACGGTAGACTCCCACCGGGTGCGGCGAGGAAAGTTCCTAGCTAGACGCGGCCGCGGAATTTGCGGACCCCTTCACACCGGAGCGTCAACAAGTCAGCATTTGGTGACGGTTGGCAAGGTCGCTCGACCTAGAGAGGTGCGAAGACTCCCGAGCACGGGCGGACTTCCACGAAACTCGAGCTGCAGCGGAACAGACGCGTCTGACTGCTTACAAATTTCGCTGCCGATTAAACGCTGCCAATCCGTTGGCCCGACGCTCGCCCGCCGTGCAGGTCTGAACGTGCTCATAAGGCAACACGTGACGCGAAACATCCCGTACGGCCAATCCGCGAAGTCTGAGGATCTTGGGTTGTTCTATGGCAGCCTTTATTCGGCAGAAAAGGGAGGGTTTTCACAGCACGGATCTAGCAACCCTGCAAATGAGGAAGGGGTTCAACAAAGGACCCCTGCGCAAACTTTCTCCTCTATTTTTGTTTAGGTTCAGAGTTACTGCTTTATCGATAGAACTATTGATATATCTATCAACCCTGCCAATGACGATGGGGTTCAACAAAGGACTCCTGCGCAGACTTTCTCCTTTTCTTCTTTAGGTAAAGAGTTACTGATTTATCGATAGAACTTCTATCAGCTCAGAATTGGAGAGTTAGAATTAATTCACATAAGAGTATCTGCTTGTTGAAGAGTGCCAGTAATTTTATATTCCCTATAACAGGTTACGAGCCTATTGATGGGTAAGTCTAGTGATGGGGCTGCCATCTTAATGCCTCTATACCTTTACAACCTCAAAATGAGAACAAACAGTTTCAAATTGGGAATGAACACAATGAAATTGAGACTAAACACATTCATAACGACATCTAACAACCCCAAATTGAGACTAAGCAATTTCAAATTGAATCTATTTAAATTTACCTTCTACATTGTAAAATTGAGTCTATAAAATGTAAATATATAAAATAAAACTACAAAATTCTGATCACATTGCAGTTGTAAATACACCAGGTTTATTAACATTTTAAAAATAAGTAATACAAATATAACAAAATCATCATAATTAGGGCACAAACACATTACTCAAAATCAAACTTCTTAACACAATAATAATTCACATATCCATATCTTGTAAATTTAAGGCATCAGGAATGAATCTTTGGACATGAGAAACATATCTTGCACAATTATTAGCATTTTGCACCGAACCCGGTCTCCCAGACCTACCTTTGCTTACCTGGGCTCGTGTGGCCGGCTAGCTCAGGAAGCATGTAGAGTAAAGAAGAATAGATGGTGGACGGATTTTTAAAAATAAATGATGATGAATTTAAAATAAAATTATTGAGAACACAAATGGACTTTAATGAAAAAAACTTATATTTTAAGCATACAAAAAATCAAGGTCTGAATAAATACTTCTATTTTTTAATGCTATAAAACTACTGTATTACAGGGAACTTAATAATGTAAGGAAGTCGCCAATGCGCGGCGAGCACTTCCTTGATAAAAGTTTCTTTAAACAAGCGTCGCGCCTGAAGGGCGCACTGAAGATCTTGCCGCAGCTCGACAATCAAAACACAGTCACCGTTCGCAGGCAGGTCCGCTGGGGTGGGCAACCTCTACAGGTCGCCGAACCTCACACCAGGCGGCGTGTCCCGTGGGTGTCGGGGAAGGCCCTTTGAGTCCCGCGTCGGCGGCGGTGGCGAAGGCGGTGACGCAGCGTGGCCACGGCGACGGCGGCGGCGGCGGCGAAGGCGGTGGTGCAGTGATGAAGACGACGAAAGCGATGACCCAAAAGCGACGGCAGCTCAAGATTCAGGTGTCCAGTAACGCGATTATACTCGTCGCGTGAATTGTGACTGGCGAAGCGGGCGTGATCGGCAGAGATCAAAAGAGAATATATTCGACAAATGAGTAATAGGAGGAACTACTCGTCCTCAATTTAAAACAAAGGGACACTGCCCTTCTCCGGCTTTACTGCTCCGTGAGCTGAGCGCACCTCAGCGCTCACCTCTCCTACCCTTCTGCTCCGCCTACCGGGATCTCTCACACCGTTCTGATCTGGCTGCTCGGCGCATGCCAGCGCTCGCAAGTCTTTCCCCCCCCCCCCAGTTTCCCAAATGTTCTAGAAGTTTCCAAAAATTGTGCTTCTATTGGCAAAAGGTTCCTACGTCTTACTTAAATTTGGTCCAATAATATTTTGCGTTTCGTCGGTGTGTCGAGCGGAATTTTCCATGAGGCGCTCTCATTCGCACACTTTTCGTAAATAAACGCAGGTGGTCCCTCCCAGAGTTCCCAAACTGCGCAGCCCCCCTTCCAGCTAGATCCCCAGGGATAGACCCGCGTCGGCGTTGGCGAAAACAAACGCAGTTTCTCCCCTCTTGCTTGGCGGCGAGATGTCGCGACAGCAGTGGTGCGTAACGAATCAGCCGCCCGACGGCTCAGAAAAAGACGCAAAAGCGCCAGAGCGTGATTACGCAATATTTTGTGTGCGATGAGCCGGGGTGTAATATTCGGTATCGTTACAATTTATGACTTCAATATTGTTATTTATAATATTTTCTAACTGACGAAGAAGAAATCAGTTCGTGATATATTTGCCCTGTCTTCATCAGCTAAAATTTGTGGCATTTTCTCACACAGACCTCGTTTAACAGCTGCCTTGAGGCTAGATCAAGCATTTTCGATCGGATTGAACATTGGGTTGTAAGGACTTAGCCTCAGTAAGTGATAGTTGCTAAATTCTTCTTCTTCAAATATATCTTCCACACCAGAGTGACAGAGAGCATTATCAATTACTAACACCGTATACGAGTGATACTTGGTTAATGCAGTACGCAGACATTGACGCACAAATTCTTTAGCATCCTCCTCTCTAAAAGCGCCTCTTCTAATTTTATGGTAAAGCAATCCCATAGCACTTATGCATCCTATGACATGGACATTGGCTCCGCGGCTCCCTGCCGTTATGTAACTGCATCGAGTACCTTTTTTCAATCGTCCTTTCTTCCTTGAAATAAACAAATTAAAATTTGGGTAGAAATGTAGTTAGCGGTCCGATTCGTTCACTAGCGCCGTGGATTCGGTTCCGATTACGTAATTCCCGGCTCGGCCACAGTGCGCGCTGCGGACCCACTTTCCCGCGGAATTTTGACGCTTCGCTACGCGTGTCCAAGTTGAGGACGAGGCTCAGGCCTCCGGCCCTCGCGATAACATAAAACATCCTTGAGTCTGTCCAACGCATAATTACCAACGCATTTTATGCGAATACTCACCTTAAAAATCATTTGGGGAGTAGATCTTAGAAATATGATGAGGAAAAGCCTCCATCTTCTTCCCGCCTGTTTTGCCCACCTGTTTCCTTCACATATATTCACACAAATAAGAAACAACATTATTTATATAATTCTTTATAATTAATTATAATCATTTATATAATAATATAACTCTTTGTTCTGACACCACTTAATTACTTCTAATTTATTCTGCTTCCGCAAATCGGCAAAAAACACACCGTTCAAATTCTCAGACATCTTCTGCAAACAAGAGCACAATAACACAAAGAAACCTTCCGCAAGTAGGAACAAAGACTCAGCACGCACCGCTCAAGAAGATTCGTTCTGTCGCTTTCCAGTTCCGAGGGGGTGAACGGATCGGACCGCTAACTACATTTCAGCCAAAATTTGTTTCGTCCATGTATAAAATGGGGATGTTATCCGCTTGATAATTCAAAAGTTGTAGCACGTACTCACGACGCTTTGCTTTGGTTCCAACACATGTTTTCGGGTTCTCTACGAATGTCTTTCAGTGTGTACATCAAACCATCCAAATGTTTCCGCAAACATTCTGTTGAAACAATAATTTGATGATTTTGTTCCATTTTTATTTTTAGATCTTTCAGCGTAATTCTTGAATTTTCTTCAATATATTTCACCATGAAGGTCCGATGTTCCTCCGTAATTTTCATCCTCCTCTTACCACCTCGTAGTTTTGGAAGTTGATCTTGCTTCTTCACCCAACGATATGCGGTCGATTTTTTCACAACAAGCGTATTAGCCAGCCCTCTCCAATCACCATTATTATTATACACAACACAAATTTGCTTTTTCATACTTTCAGCTTCCAATTTCTTTATATACGGCATCTTAACCTCACGTTCTGATCACTTGGAAAGCACAACTGGTTATACAATCGACATTACTACAATAACCGATTCGTCCTTGTTTTTTCTCATTTTGAAAGTGCTTATTCTCAAATTGAAAGTGATTGGTCTCAATATGAATATGTGAATTCTCAGTATGCTGTTGTTTGGTATCAGTTTGATTGAGTTTCTTCTCAACTTGAAGTTGAAAAGGTGTAGACATGCATCCTCATTCGTTGACTTCAAAATAGGAAAGGTGCCTCTTCCGCCAGCTATGTCGTTCCAGAGGTCTCCTCTTCTGCCATAGCTGCCGTTGGGGTCTTCACCGCTACTCTTGCAAGGGCCCTTACTAGGTACTACCAGCCGGGCCAGCTGGACAAGGGTTTATAGAAAGTGTTACTCCTCTATCACTCACCTCTTTATCCTGGTTTTGACAGGCACAGTCTTGTTTCCCATACTTTGAACCCAGGTTGGTTGCGTTTGACGGCCGACTTCCCTTTTACCTCATGGTAAAAGGGATGTCGGCGGTCCAAGATTGAGATGGCATGTTGAAGACGGAACAGGAGTCTCTCTTAAACCCTGAAGAGATGATGATGAAGAGTATCTGCAAAATCTTTACTCTCCGCCGTCCCAAAAATCCTTCAGAAATCGTAAACCAAGGAACAAAAATCTCATGGTGAAGTTCCCCTATAAAATACTTCAGAATACTCTTCGATAGAGGACTCACCTGAAAACAAAAACTTAAATTATCCAATATATCACATAATAATTCGCCGATCACCTCTAAAATTAGAATGCAGACTATTAATCTTTAAGTCTGCCATTAAGTATTACCAACAATGACGTACGCATGGCCATCATTGGGTCGTGCTGCATCAAGCACCATCAACAGACGTAGTGTTCTTCAAAATAAGTGTACTTACTATAAGTGTACCTTATGCAAGTACAAAACGTAAGTACAAAAAATGTTCAAATTGGATATGCCTTTCAGACAGCTCTACTCAAACACTGAACATAATTTTAACAATGAACAGTTTGTGTGTTAGGTTAATTGCTAACAATGATAAAGGCTTATAACCAATAGTGGGTCTTTATTATTTAAGTTTCTGAAATTAAGACTATTTTAAAACAAATTAATTGCTTACCTTTATTAATATAGAAACAGGGTTACATAAGCTATCGAAGCGGAAAAAATCGTTCTTCTGGACGATGGTGTTTTTAATCTTTCATTGAACCAACTATCGCAATACATCAGAGAAAGTATCAAGTAATTAATATTTCTTAAAATCGCAAACCCTTCGGCGTAAAAATAGGCGCCCTTTTACCTAAACTCCCTCGCACTGTGCGCCCTAGCGTTACGCCACTGGCCCCCTCGTTGATGTTTTCAGGGCACCAAAAATTCGTATGCAAATATTATACGTCGTGGTTTATTATATTTAGTGTGAGAAAAGTGGCGTGGGTGAAATGGTTCATGACATAATTTGTTTACTTAAATCTTAGGAGAAAAAGTTAACATACAATGAATTTAATATTTTGCTAGGGTAGTTATTTAGTAAGATAATCTATAGAAATGTTTATGAAATGTCTTCCTGTAACACTATTCCGGTCGGAGCATTTGTAGCAGCGTTGTTGTGTTGGCAGTGAGAAAGTGCGTGGCATGCAAAAGTGAAGTCCCCCTCCCGTCTACCAGAAGTGCAGTAGCCGCCTCGCTTGCGTTGGGTCAAGCCGTTTCTTGGCACTTGTTGAAGCTCAGGAGGAAATGATGTCGGCTTCTGGTAATTCTGGTGTGCAAAAAATTATATTCGCTAAGAATATACCAAATCTCCAGACTCTTAAGAGAAACAGTAAGATATGGTGTCTGGTGTGTGGAAAGTATGAACATGAGCATCTGGGAAAATGTACAGCTAAAATTTCTCTGCCTCAACTTGACCAGGTAATTATTTGTCAGCTAATGTAATGAACAGGTGAATCAAAATGTATTTTTCCATTAATCTGGAATATGCAAAGTGATTAACATCTCTGAAATGCATAACATATAATTTAATTATATAATAAAATTAAAATTAGTTATCTCGGTAATATGATTCCCAGTTGTGTGAAATCTTAAATATCCCTATTTTAATTCCATTAGTTATTAACTATTCTTTTATTTATGGAAATATATTTAATATATTAATCTTTTGTTACATGACATTTTCAGAAATGATTATTAATGTTCTTGATTTTTCATTACATTTTCAGTTGATACAGAAAAATGGAATTACTCCAGGGAAACCTTTGAAATTTCCAGAAGAAACAGTTTTTACACAAAGTGCTGCAAACAATGATGTAGTGATTCAAATAAATTAAAGTAAGTATCTAATTAGGTTATTTATTAATAGTAGGTAAATATGTTTTGGAAGGTATTTATGATCTCCCAATTTTTAATAAAACTGTCTCATTTAAATATTGTCTCTATATTTAGGGCAGCAAAGAAATTCTCCTCTGGTAACAAATATTACCCAAAAATGTGAGAATGGAAAGAAGAAATTATTGGAGCTGTATGCCAGCGCCACATATAATGATAATGTATTTACTGAACAGTAAGGAGCTCTGAAAATCCAGAATATGAAGAAGGGGACTCATTTACTCTCATTTACCTTATTTCCTTTACTTCCTAATTTTTACCCCTAAATTCTCAGCACTAGAGAAATTGAAAATCTCAAGAAATTCATGCATACATAGATTTGTAAACATTTTTATTGAATTTTCTTAAATTTGCATACATCTGTACACAGCCAATTATAATTTCATTTTATAATTTATAAATAATTGAGCCTCTATGTGTTCTCGAATTACATCTTTTCATAGAATAAAATATTGAAACAATTTCTTTTCCTTGATGTACTGAAAATATTCAATAAATTGGTACAGTAATTGGCTGGATGCTGTTTTACTTATTCTCAACCATTCTACAGTCTTCCTCTCTATTCAGTCTAGGCTACTCTACATCACTGAGTGGTACCCTCAGATCAGCTGAAGCTTAATCTGCAAATTATACTAGGACTCAGCTAGAGATTTAGGAGTGAATAAGCTCTAGATAAAATATTTCTTCTCTAATGGGAGTCTTGTTTTCTTCTTTGTCTTTTACATATATGTCGGAGAAAGTAATGTTATATTACTGTGATGCCTATGACATACCTTGAGAATATTTGTTAAAAGTCTTCTTATGGTGTATCCCAGGTTATGGATTTTACATTCAGTGAGGGTTTTTCTCTGCAGTAATGATCAATGATATTTTCCTGACTTAACTAATAATAAAACAATTACATGAATACCATGAATGCAAATTAATTTCAAACTATTTGTACTTTTCACAAAGTTGAATTTGATAAAGTTTGTTTGATAGTAGTAACTAATGGACATCATGCCATGACCTAATATTATTTTACCAGAGGCGGCCCAGAGAAAGTAAGTCAATATCACAGAATCTTCAAGAGAACTATTCAAAATTTTGCATCGTCTTGAAAGTAATGAAATTACAGTGTCATTTTCTGCATGTAGTCAATTTCAATTAATATTCATTGTAACAGTAAACATTTCAAATTTTTTAATTTTTTATTTTTGTTGTAAAATTCATCGGAGTTACCAATATGGATTTTTACCAATTCTAATTCCGCTTCAATTTAATGTTATTTATTAATTATTTAATGAAAAGTGTCATTGGAGGAATTACTTATTGTTTCTTGTATTTGAAACAAAGTGTAAGTAAATTCAAATTAGATATGAATTGTGTGAAGAAAAAACAGGAATATAGGAATATAAGGAAATAGGAAGTGGCAAGAGAAAAAAATTGCAAACTGTGCATACATATGCAAAAAAAAGAACTGTGCATACATATGATAGATTATACATAGTTGAAAAAACAAAGAGATTAAAGTAACAAAATTTGGGTTGGTATACTCATCATTAAAACCAAAGTTAAAAAAGACAAAATAGTAAAAGAAAGTAGTGTACTGTGACATACCGATATGTCACATGAATATAAACTAACATTTATTTGAAGACTATATGGTGGAATATGCATTAAGAAGTTTAGACGATCGAAAGGTCAGCTACACCAAAATATAACGAACGCATGGATTGGCTGGATGAGAGAATGACGGTCAAATGTTATGAAAAAAAAGAAGGGAGTTTAATAGGAAGCTTCGCGGATGAATCAAGCAGGAAGATTTCATTCTGACCGGTATCGCGTGTCTGAACGGATCGTAGGTCGTCAGAGAGAGCGAGTGGAGTGCAGATAGTAAGAGTCGGGTTTTCAGATCGTGAAAGTTTAAGGACAGTAAATAATATTGCAGATATTGCATGTGGAAGTAATATTGATGCATAAATTGGAACTTTGTCGGGAGTGGTGATTGAGTTATAGGTTTCGGGACTATGTCATAGGACGTAATCGGGACTGATAATTTTGATAGTTTGACACCATCTTGGATAGGAGCAGAAGAAGATTTCTTGGAACTTTGGACTACGGCAAGCTCGCAAGATATTTCGACTGAGAAGTCTTCGAGGGACATCAACGAAGAATAGATAAGTTAACCGCGGTATAAAATTCTAAATTCAAAGATATCTTAATAAAAGGCCTAACATCAAAATCATTTATTAAATTCACTATATTGTTTGCAAAAAGGTAACAATAAACTTTGTTAAATTTTGTTCTTTGGAAAAGAAAGTGATCTTTCATTTAGTCAATCCAAACAGTAATGAACTAGGAATTAGAATCATTCTATTTCAGATTCCCAGCAGCGCTGTATAGTCTGCGGATCCTATAATCCCTTATAAAGGTAATAAGGATTATAATATATCGTGACCCATTGACCCAGCAAGCCGGACGCTAAGATCTTTGCAAGATATTAAATTAGAGAGAAAATTTGTATATCTCAGTACAAACAGTAAGAAACTGAGAAAGATGAACTGAAATAAATCATTTCTAAATTTCAAAAGGCACATTTCAGCTAAATTAACACCATTTTTAACAAATTTGTGATCAAAAGTCTGAGTGTCTATGACTATTAAAGTTTTATGAAAATCATAGATAACTGTGCATTCATAGATGTAAATTCATCAATTTTTTTTAACTGTTGTAATAGAGAAGGTGCTTTCTATCATTTTTCACTGTTGAAGAAAAAAGAAAATTTTGAATTATTGTTCTTGGTTTAAACGGTTTGTATAAAAGAGCATTATAAGGAGATTCATGTTTATAAATTCAACCATTGTACATTTTCCAATGAAATTTTTCTATTAGCGTGAGTTGTTTTCAGTAAAAAGTATAAGTATAAAGTACTGAGTACAGAGTACAGAGTAAAAAGCATTTCTTTCTATGCTTTCCTAATCTAGGAAAGTTTTAAAAATAACTGTAACACCATGAGTTTCACCAGTGACGAGATATTTATGATGTATCATTCTCAAAGTAGAAAAATATTTTTATTTATTTATTTATTTTTTACAAAGTTTCTGACAAAGTTGAAAAATAGCATATGCAATCATTAAAATTGTCCTTTCTTTGGCCTCCATGTGTTCAAATAAAATATGATTTTACTAACTTTGGTGATATAGTTGGAAGCAAGTTAAATATGCAAGAGGTAATTGTTTTATACCATTTTCTTGAAATAGTTTCGTTCATTAGGAAGTATATTATCTCATTTGCCAGGATGTTTTTGGCATTTTCTAAATATTTATTTAAAAATGAAACAAGGAGAGACACTCTTGTAGGTAAAGCAAAAGTTAATTTTATGGACTATTCTTTGTTTAGAGATTACAGTCCATTTGAAATGCTTTCTCTGATCCAATGAGCATTATTTCATCTATTAAAATAGTATGTGTCTTTTCTATTTTGTTGGGACTTGTTATTTTGATTTTCAAGAAATCACATTTGCATGCTCGTTTGTAATTTACCACAATACTGAAGCTCTAAACGCTTTTAAATAAATATGAAAAGAAACTATATTTAAAAAGCCTGCTCATTTTTTAAAGAAGTTCTAAATGGTTGTTTCATTTAACCAAACTAATGGTCTAATTCTGAGCACAAGTTACAAAGAAAAGATTACACAGAATTGTAAGTTTTTATTTGTGTAATAATATTGTTTGTTAATGGAGGGGAAATCGGAGACATATACAATTTTACACAACATATGTTACATTCTGAGGGAAGTCAAGTGTGCGTTAACTCAGTTTTTTGGTAATTAGATTTACCCAGTTTTTGAGCGTTAACTAAACCAATAATCCCTGATAATTATTACAGAAATCAATTATTCGTTGTAAGAGATTTAAAAAATAATTCAAAGTATCTTCATTGTTGAATTAATATATATGATGCATGATTATTTGCTAATAATTTGAATTTCCCTAAATCCATTCTGACGAAGAATTGTTTTTATATTTATGGTAATGTATGTAGTATTGTCAGTTTTCTCAAATTTAGACCTACTTCCTAATGTATATCTACAATAGCTAAATGCATAAAATTAACAATGTTTTTTGTATTAAGAAAATTGGCACAGATTGTACTTCTCTCCCATATGTCGCAAACAGTTTTCACTATTCTTTGACAAAACAAATCAAATCATTCACCTTGTTGTAGCAATATTTGTTCTGTAATTCTAGTCTTGAGTATAAATTTAAAAATAAGAATTCCAGGCAATATAATATGTATACAATTTTTTATCTATTCCTATTACAACTTTGTTGAAAAATATAAAGAACCATCGAATCTCCAACAAATGCATCATGAAAATGATGACTTATGGTTAGATCAAAATGTGCATAGAAAGGAAGGAGTTATGGTAGGAGAGGGAAAAAATTAATCATTTATATACAATACCATAGCCTGATGTAGTGATATCGGCTCTTAAGGACAGAGAAATGAAACTAGTGTTAAGAAGGTTCAATAAATTCTTAGAGAAAACCAAGTTATATAGATATCACAGTAGTACCTACCTATCTGAAGAGAAGAGGAAGGTTATTTCAAAGAGGAAGGAGGAGAGTGGGAGGGAGATATAGTTTTAATGGTGAAACCGCAAAGCTAATCTGAGACTTCAAGTAACTTGAAAATGTTTTGAAAGCAAAGGAAGAGATTGAGATGCATATAAAGGACTATTTATGGTGGTCGACTGGATA